>CABHPP010001003.1:0-29290 GCA_902168425.1 Peromyscus attwateri
GTCAATGTAAATTGTGGTAAGTTTTATTTATTAGTCCATACAATTCTTATAGTAAAAGGATATTCATTTTGTGGGGTATAAGATTGCATGGAGTGTGAGTAATTATGGAATTTGTAATAAAATTTAGTGAGATAATTTTGTAATAAAAATAATTGCCATTTCTAGTGTTTTATTTGTGTGTGGGTGCTCTGCGAGAAATTTAAATGCAGACTGGAGCTTAAAAACAATTATAGAGTTAATTATACTCTAATGAATTATTATATATCATGTGGGAGGCCAGCTCCCACCTTTTCAAGGGTTCCTATGAGGAGGAGAGAGGGATAAGAAATTATCAGGTAGAAAGAGACCTAGACGATGAGAGGAAAGACAGAAACACAGGATGGCTTCAGGAGGGCCTGGGTCAATACCCAATGGTCTTTTCCATTTATTCAAAGGGGCTTTTCATAACATGCCAAGAGGTGGGGCAAAAGACCTCCCCCTTGCTAGATCAAAGCACACCACACAGCCAAGTGTAGACCCTTCCAAACACCTGGGAACCACACCCATGGTCAAATCATCCCCTAAATAGCCCTGTTGGGTAAAGCAAGCTCAGATTCTCAGACCCTGAGTAATTTGAGTCTCCACAATATCATATATAAAAATAACATGCTATTAATATAATTTAAATGTGTAAATCATGTATTTTTTACATATTTGTTTATTTTTTTCTCTTAGTGTCTGAGCATTTGCCTGCATAGGTGTATACGTACCACACGTGGACCTGGTGCTTGCAGAGGCCAGAAGAGGACATAGAATCCTCTGGAGTTACAGACAGTTTGAGCTGCCCTGTGGGCGCTGGGAACCAGACTTGTGTCCTCTGGTAGAGCGGCAAGCACTCTGGGCCCCTGAGTCATCTCTCCAGTCCCCAGATGAATTATATTCTCACCTTGGGAGTAAGCCTAAGAGGAAGAGGTTGTAAGTATTTATTTCCAAGTGGGAACACAAGACCTAGAAATGCAATTTTTGAGATCAATACATGGAATAGAGTGAGAGGCTCAAATTCTGAGCCATGGTTCTTAATATTGTCACTTCCACAAAAGGAATCGTAAACCTTTAGAAAAATGCTAGCTTACACATTGGAGCACAATGAGCCTAATGCCTCCATCATGCTAGAAGGCAAAGGATTGCCAAAATATTAATTAATTAAAAATGACAGCCGAGTGTTGGGGGTAAGTAAAAGTTTCATAGCAGCCACCTAAAAGAATTCCAAAGAGTTAAAGCATGGACTATTGGAGCACAGAATAAAATAGCCTTGGATCCAGTGAGGAAAATAGATATGGAGGAGGCTGGAGAGGTGGTCCAGCTCAGGAGAGCTCTTGTTGCTCTTCCAGCGGACCTGGGTTCAATTCCCAGCATTGATGTTGGGAGGCTCACAACCACCTGTAACTCCAGCCCAGGAATGCAGCTGCCTCTTCTGGCCTCTTCAGGTACTCACACACAAATGCCATACACATATGTAAACACACATATGCCCATTAACACCGTTTTAAAGATATGAGAGAGTCCACAGTGACACAAATGAATGACCAAAGAAATGAGTAGAAAGAGATGTATCCCTTGTAGAAGCATTCTAGATGTGAATGTAGATGCTCAACCCTCAAGTGGGGAGCGTGGCCCCCTAGTCATTCAGTGGAGAGTGATTTCCTTTCAAAGAACACACTGTGGAAAAGGAGGAAAGAGGAGCTTCACAGTAAAGAATCCTGTCCATTATAAGCACCCATAAGTCAAGTAGTTGAAATGTACCCCTGATATGGCACCCTGACAATGGAATGTTACCTCTGCAGACCTTGTCCTCCAACCTATCGTCCTACTCATGAGGGAAGAATCAGAACGCTCAATGGAGAGTCATCCCATAAGACACCTGACTAGAACTGCCAAAATCATTAGGAAAAGGAAACTGTGAGACCCTGTCACACTAAGTAGGAGCCTGATGTGACATGTCCATAGAATCCACTGTGGTGTCCCTGATAGGATGCCAGAGCAATCAATTACAGCAAAGTGAATCAAAATCAAGTACAGGTCAAAGCTAACTGCAGAAACGTTGAACTGGAAGGGTCCACAGCAACATCAAGTGAAGCTGACAATAAAGAGAGTCAGAGGGAGGGGCTGTGGTACTTAAAGAGATTTCAGTCATGGGATTTCATCTTGCTCTGGTTTCTAAATTAAGCTTTCCAGGACTAGATTTCTTAGTATCACCTCAGGTGGCTCATTTGGAATGGAGACTGCTGGATCTTTAGAATCAGCATTTTTCTATGTTAGCAAGAATTTGCAGTTAAGCATTGCCATCTGACCATGCTCTATACAGTGAGGGGCATTATTTACCTACCTACCTATCTGTCTGTCTATATGTCTGTCTATCTATCTATCTATCTATCTATCTATCTATCTATCTATCTATCTATCTATCTATCTCTTTGCCTGATACTTCTTTCTGTCTTTAGGTTCTGTATTCATGTGACCTCTTAGATTACATATTGACTTTGGGGTAACTAAGCAATGCATGATGAACAATCAGTTGGAACATTGAAAGAGACACATTTTGTTTTGTTCATGACAGTAGGTACCTGATGCTTTGGCCACCTGCAGCCCAATCTACTTCTAACACCTCTAAAAAATTGACTTATTTGGTAACATGAAATGGGGTAGACCTTGGACCCAAAGGGACTTTTCTCTAATGTCATAGACTAGGGGCTAAAGTTATAAGACAGTTGTTCTAGATAGGATCTATTTCTGAGACAAGAAATGTTCTCATGTACCAGATCCCCAGACACAGTGGGTGTCATTGCTTTGGAAAAATAGTTATAGCATTCATCAAGAAAGAGCAATCCCAAGGTAGAGTCTTAGGAGCATGGTCATCAGTAATGGTAGGTAGCCTGACACTGTGGAAAAAGACTCCTTTTACTCCCTATACTCAGAGTCTAAACATCTGCCAGATGTGCTGTAGAGTATCTCTATCAGAGAGTCCCTGTGGCAGCAACAGCTACAACCATTGTGGTACTCTTGGCTCCTGGTAAGTGCATGAGATTATTTGGGAATTTTTTTTAATCTATACAGTTTATATTACACACATCCCCAATGTTTGTGGGCTTGTTATGGGGAGAGAAGGTCAAGGAAAACAGAGTTCTTTTCATGACAGCAAAATGGAGCTGGAATTCTTTTAGTTGAATATTAAAAGAGAGATGACCCTGTTTCAGACTCCTAGATGATGAAGTGGGACATATCTGTTACATGTGTAGGGCTGCATTTAACCCAAGGTTTTACTGCTAAAGTAAGTTTTTAAAAATCACTGATTTATAGTGAATGAAAGCTGGGGAATTTACAGTAAGCCAGTTCAAACCCCAGACTTTAAGTCAGCCACACTGTGTTTGGATCCCAGCTGTCCACTGTGAGTTAATGTCACCACTAATTCAATCCTCTTGAAGTCTCACTTCCTCTCCCAGACAGAGGAAGTGCTTACTTAGGTCCAGCTCTGCTCTTCTAGGGTAAGGACAATATTGTGTACCGTGTTGGAAGTAATAAAGGTAAGTTGGTCAGAGATCACATGGCCAATAGTATTTCACCATGTGTGGTCACAGAATGATGGCTTCCCAAATATGTCCACATCCTAGTCCCAGAGGCCTGAGAATATGAGACCAATCGATGACAGAACAGACATTACATATATGAAAAGCTGCAGACCTGAGGAACAAAACACTGTCCTTAAAAGGAAGACAAAAAACGTCAGAGTTAGAAAGAGATACAAGATGTGACACTTCTGGCTTTAAAGATGGAAGAAGGACCCACCAGCCAGGGAACACTGGTATCTTCTAGAAGGTGAAGAGGCAAGAAAACAGGCATCACTCAGATTGTTAGGGAGTAATGTTTTACTTCCAGTCCCTTGCTTTTAGGGCTTTGATTTCTATAACATATTAAAAAAATTTCTTTTGCTGATGTTACAGGTGAAATCAGGTCCTAATACAATAGATGGAGTAATATCAGTAATTCCTGGGGGAGGGGGCAGGGGGCTTACCGGTTTAATCACCATTTTAAAGGAAAGAAGTTTTGCTCATGAGACAGTAAAAAGTTGAGTGGGATTACCAGCTAAATGTCCATACTGAGTAGGGTGGTGCCTTGTGGGTTGCTAAACACAAGTTCTTCCATGAAGCCATCTCCTAAAAAACATTCCTCATGTCATTGGGAGAAAAATCTCAGGCTTCCTAAAGGTATAAGTAGCCCTCTGGAGACACAGGGCTCTCACCAATCCTTGTAACCAAGGAAGGGAAGGGCAAGTCCCCTCCCTATCCAGTGGTTAGCAAATGACTTTCAGCTTGAGCCTTAGTTCAAGTATTGTTAGAATTCCTTGGATAGTCTTAAGAAAAATGTTCAGGCAGTGTAACTACATGGTCTTGAGTCTTCATGGGTGTCTTGAGTCTCCAGGGGTGCCCCCAGAAAGTAACCACATATTGCAGAAAAGGGGTACCCAGAATCCAGACCTTTAGTTTTTTTCTGGACTCCTGGGATTATTTGGGTGCATACATGGCTTGGATATGTTCATATGAAGCCTGAAAATTGGTTGAGCAACATGTAAGCACAGCAAAGAAGACTTTAAGGCAAGAAGATTCTAACAGCAGAAGTTCATTAGTGCAATTGAACAAGGAATTCACAGGGACTCCAGAGAGAGACATCTAAATATGTGCCCACTTGTATAACATCTAAGTCAGCCTGGCTGACATCTCCTTGACTCTATGCAGTTGAATGTCATCCGGAAACATGTACACCTCCAAACCCTGTCAATCAAGTTGTATCAGCTCTCATCACCCTCTGTCCTTGGAATTCCTAGATGGCCACAAACTAGGAGGATGAGAAAACCCCAAAAAGGAAACAGTTATCACATTTTTTCCAGTTTATTTCGACTGTCGAGTTCACCTGTAACTTTCTATGAGGTTAAAAACCAGGAAGAGGATGAGGAAGCCAAATCCCCAAGAACAGAAAGCTGTGTTTGCTTCTCTTCCTTTGGCATGGCTTCACCGTGCTTTTCTCTGGGTTTGTTACATGTGAGCAAAGCAATCACAACTCACAACAAGGAATCCAAGTTATAGAACAGCCAGCTGTGGCGTGGGTCCAGACCAAACTTACATGAGCAACTCACGTCACCAGCAAGCCGCATGAAAACCACCAGTTCAAACCAACTCTGGAACCTCTGTGTTTCCCACCAAAACGTTTTTAAAACATAGAGTGATTTACATGTGTCAGAACCTCTCCAGCTTTGCCGTAGGTATCCCTCTGCCCTGCACATATTTTCTGTTTCTGTTTGTCTGAGAAGTCCTAACCACGGATATGAAGCGATGGAACACCGATCAGACCCAGTCCATGAACCCTTCCTTCCTAGGGCCCTTCAAGCAGAATCCCCCTCTTCTGATACCACTTTCAGCATCCATGGAGCTGCTTCAGTAGGATTATCCTCTAACACTAAAATTATGTTTGTCCCCCACCCCACCCCAGACATGGGACTTTCGAATTCCAGGAAGTTTTTACAAACCCTGCAGGACCTAGTACAATTAGTATTCACGTAGAAGATTCATCAAGAAATGTGGGATGTGTTTAGTCACAAGTAATAGAACCATCCACCCAACAATGGCTTCATTTAGGAGGATTTTCCATCTAGAGATGGTAAATCCATGGCTAGCCATTGTGTCCTGGTATCATTTAACATTCAGGCTCTCTCTTGCTGTCAGTTTGAGGCTATACCTAAGCTGTATCATCCAAGGTAGCTACTTTATGAACCAGCATGGCCCGTCTACCCTATGATGAACCAAAGTGGCCAGTCTACATGAAACACTTCATCGACATCCCAGAAAAACACAAAACTGGAGGAAAGAATTTGCCACTTAGGCTGGCATTTCTGTTAGGTACAATAAATTGTATGGAAACATGATTTGGGGTTTATGTTTGTGTCTGATTGGACAGGTTTATGTCAGATGGTCATCTTTGCTATGGGCAGTTATAAACTCTAATTTTTAAGCTATGTCCAATCCACACTAAGTGAAGGCAGAGCTCATTGGGTTTTTTGAAACACAAATCTAATAAATGAGATTGATTATTAACAGTGTTGTGATGCCCTAAGGTTTAAAATGATGTTGACAAAGCAAAATAGCTTTAGAGAAAGCCTATCCCTCTAGTAATAATCATTGGGATTTTTTTTTAAATCATAGTGTTCAGTCATAAAACTCAAATGTCAGGAAAAATTTTAATTGTTATGTGTTGTTAGAATCTTAGATGGTCTTGTAATAAAAAAAACAAAAACCCAGAGCCAGATATCAGGATGAAAGCTGAAAGATCCGAGAAGCAAAGCAGCCAGCCACTAGTTCTTATCTCTACAAAATCCTCAGCCTAAAGAGAGTGAGTCCCTGTTTCTACACACCTTATATACCTTTCTCTGCCCAGACATCACTTCTTAGGATTAAAGGCATGTGTGCCTACCAGTACTGGGATTAAAGGTGTGTGCTACCACTGTCTGGTGTCTATGACTAATCTAGTGGCTGACTCTGTCCTCTGACCCCCAGGCAAGTTTATTAGGGTACATAATATATCACCACAGTTATGAATGGAGCTGGAGAGATGGCTCAGTGGCAGATCAACATCTCCCACATAGAAGCCAAGATGGTGGCATATGTCTGTAACTGTAGGGCTGGAGTGGCTAAGACAGGCAGAACCCATGGTCTCACTGGCCTGCCAGTTCAGCTCCAGGTTCAATGAGGAGACTCTGCCTCAAAAACTAGGCAGAGGAGTCAAAGCGACAGCTCAGTGTTCAGATCATGAACTATTTTTGCAGAGGACTGGAATTGGGTTCCCACACACATGTTGGGCATCTCATAACTGCCTATAACTCAAGTTCCAGGGAATCTGATGCTCTGGTCTCTTTGGGCACCTGCAATCAGGGGCACATCCATATATATATACATATGTATATGTGTATGTGTATGTGTATGTATACATATATATGTATGTATGTATATACATATACATACACATACACATACACATATACATATACACACACATACATATATACATATATGTATATATATCACTAAAAGTAAAAAAGAATTAAAAAATAAAATGGAGAGCAATAGAAAAAGACACTTGAAGTTGACCTATGAGTCCCACACATGTGTGCATGCACTCTCATTCACACATGCATATACTTGAATGCATACCACACATACACACACATATACCATGCATTTATTATTAATTATTTACATGAAAATAAAGCACAATTCATTGAAAGGAGCCAATTTAAGGTAAATTTTTTAATTTTTTTTTTTTTTTTTTTGGTTTTTCGAGACAGGGTTTCTTTGTTGTAGTTTTGGTGCCTGTCCTGGATCTCACTCTGTAGACCAGGCTGGCCTCAAACTCACAGAGATCCACCTGCCTCTGTTTCCTGAGTGCTGGCATTAAAGGTGTGTGCCACCACCACCCAGCTAAATTTATTTATTTTTAAAGAGCAGAAATTCTCTATATAGGAAATTTAAGGGGTTAAATACACTGGCTACAAATTGCAAATCATTCTCTGGATCATTCATTTGTTAGCTGATTAATTATTCCCTCCATCATGTTACCCTTCCCCAATACCACAAGTTCCCCTAAGAACCCAGCTAAATTCTGTCCTGTTAGAATTCTATGACATGAGAAATCTATTGTTTTAGTTAGGGTCTATATCACTGTGAAGAGACACCATGACCACAGCAACTTTTCATAAAGGAAAACATTTAATGGGCAAGCTTACAAGTTAGAGGTTTAATCTGTTATCTTCATGATGGGACATGTCAGTGTGTGGGCATACAGGGTACTGGAGAAAGAGCTGAGAGTTCTTCCATCTTGATCCACAGGCAACAGGAAGTGGTCTGAGGCACTGAGTGAGGTTTGAGCATATATGAGACTTCAAAGCCTGTCCAAACAGTGACACAACTTCCTCCAACAAGGCCATACCTACTCCAACAGAGCCACATCTCCTAATAGCACCACTCCCCATGAGCTTATGGGGACCAATGACATTCAAACTACCACGCCTATACTAAGTCAGTGCTTACTGGTTGCTTGCTGAGGGCTGTGGAAAGTGGTTCCCCAAATTACTGTCCCAAGCAGTGAACAAATATGTTAATACATACACCCCCTTCCCTGCACCAGGCCAGGAGGGATCTGTCCAGAGCTCAGATGTCCTGCTATAAAGGTCCACCATGTCTAAGCCCTGTCATCTGCAGGTAGCTATCCTATGAACCACCATGGCTGGTCTACCCAGTCTACATGAAACACTTCATCCACATTCCAGAAAAACACAAGACTGGAGGAAAGAAGTTGCCACTTAGACCAGCATTTCTGTTGGGTATCATAAGCGGTATGGGAACATGATCTGGGGTTTACGTTTGTGTCTGATTAGACAGATTTATGTCACATGATCCTCTTTGCTATAATACGAGGGAGTCCCACTCTGCTGTAGAGACACTTGAGGATGGCAGCAGAAATATCCCGAGCCACTGTGTTCTCAGCATTTGTACTCAGAATGACTATGCCACTGTATGTGTGACAGGACCAGCATCGTTTGAAAGGACAAAAACAGGGGCCATGAACTCATACTACAGTCAGGTCTGAGGAAGGGGAATCGGGAGTCATGACAACTGTGTGGGACACAGTGAGCATTCTCACACATGCAGACTCACGCATGCTAGGAAATGGAATGAATCGCTTCTCCATCTCCAGCAGTGGCAATGTGGTTCCTGACACTATCTGCTCCCTCTGAGCCAAAACTGACGAACGCATGTAGCTGTAATGCACCTACCTGCTCTTATTTCAAAGTCTCCATGGTAAGAGTCCGTTTCACTGCCCAAGATCACAGTATTAACGTTTCCTTCCTCAGGAATAAACACACAAAAGGCTTATAGCCAGGTTATTTCCCTCTTGATAGGCTTTTCTGATGTTTTCTTACTTTCCAAGGAGAATGTTTTGTGTTAACCAATCTTACAATCATAATTCCAAACATGTGCCCTATAATCATCTAGACCTATTAGAACCAATTGGCCTATTCAGTAAATTATAAAAATGCTTGGTTCCTAGGCTGGCCTGTCGTATGCTGAGCCACTTGTTCACACAGCCAAGTGAGTGAGGCTAAGCTGACTAGAGATCTCTTGAATCTGGGTGGGACTGAGCTTTCTCATCAACATACCCAAAACCATAGGATTGTCCCAGGTTGTGTGGAAATGAAACTAAGATCATCCCCCGTGTCTATTAATTTTGCTAAGATGATGATGCAGCCCCATAAAACTAAATATTTAAATTCTAAGGTACTCAGGGATGATAAGATCACTATTAGAGTGGCATCATATAAACCTCTTCGCATGTGTATCAATTTATATTATTTCCCTCTTCCCATCATTTTGCCTGTGAATGAGAACTCCCAGAGTAACCTGATTGGAGTAAATTCAGCACATTCTAGTTTAATTTTCTCCAATTCAAACAACACTTACACAATGAGGGGAGCAACTAACAATTCAAAGGAACAAACCATTAAATTAAAATTCCTAACTTGATTGTTTGACTCAAGCTGGGCTAAATTTACATCCTCCATCACACTGTGGGAATTCGCTCTGTGGGAGATTTTTCTAGCTGCATTTTTTTTTTCAAAAGAAAACCTTTTCTGTTCCCTTTCCTTTTTCTAAAGGGTGAATTGCCTGTCACTGTACCTTTAATGATAAGAAGAAAGAAATAAAACTGGGCTTCAGGAGAAAACAATGAGGCAATAATTTTGAAATTAAAATACAGCACATGATATATCAATATAATTGTCCTGCTTGTGTGAAGATAACTCTACTTTGATGGTGTTATTTCCTGAGCATGCAGAACTTAATAAAATCTGGAGGGCTGAATTGATGGGAATTTCAGTATTAGAGATTATGGAAAACACACACTAAAATAGCCAAACAAAATTACTGAAAAACAATTGTAGTGGCAAATTATTTATCTAAATAATGCAGAAAGATTTATAGAGACCTCCTAACATTAAAATAAATTAGGTTCTTAGAGCACTTAACTTCTCCTGACAAAGGAAAATGTGAGTGTGGCACTCACGATTTGACCTTGAGCAGGTCAGTTGATATTCTATTCTTCAGAATTCTTTTTTTTACTGTTTTTCTTTCCTTTGTGAAGGTGTATGTGTGATGTGTATGTGATGTGTGAGATGTGTGTGTGTGATGTGTGTGTGTGTGTGTGTGTGTGTGTGTGTGTGTGTGATATGTATGTGTATATGATGTGTGTGTATGGTCTGTGTATAGTGTGTGTGTGTGTGTGTATGTGTGTGTGTGGTGTGATATATACCTGTGTGTAGCTCTGTAAGTGTGTGCATGCCTGTGGAAACCAGAGATTTGGATGTCTTTTTCGATCTCCCTTCACCTTAATTTTGAGACAATGTCTTATATTGAACCAGGAGCTCACTGATTCTATTAGACTGGATGGCCAGAAATGCCCAGGCAAGCCCACATTTCCCTCTCCCAGCACTGGGATTACAGTCTCATACATTCTCATGTGGATGCTAGGGATCAGCACTCAGCTCCTCATTCATGCAGGCCTGACCATTTACTAAACTAGCCACCTCCCAGCTCTCAGATTTCTTAATTTTTAATTATTCATCCTTAAGGAAACTTCTTGGGGATGGAAAAACGTCAGTGGCTAAGAGCATTTACTGTTCTTGCACAGGGCCCAGGTTCTATACCAACAGCCACAATGTGGCTCACAACCATCTGTAACTCCTGTTCCTGGGGTCTGTTGCCCTCTTCTGGCCTCCTTGGGCACTGCACTCTTGTGATATACATACATGCAGGTAAACACTCATATACACAAATAAAAATAAATAAATCTTTTTAAGGGAAAATGTCTTCAAATTTCTCTGATTTCTGCAGCAGTGATGACAAGTGCTTTCTTTTCTTCTACCTACTTTATTACATTACAATGAAGTGATTAATTATAAAATAAGAATGTTGGGTTGGGTTCAGTTCAGCAGTTGGTCACATAGATACTAGCTAGCCTCAGTTAGTCCACTCAGGAACCATCCAAACAACACAGAAACAGCCAGGAGATGTCCCTAACCTTCCTTCCATGGGCACAGCAGGGCTCCTCATTTGCCTGATACAATCTTAGGAATGCCATTGTACTCTGGAAGCTTATTTTCTTTTCCACAGATATAAATGGAAATACTAATAACAATGGACTGGATCTTGCGCTACAGAGTTGCTGGCAGACTTGAGATGATGCATAGCCATCTACCCCATGAGGAATGCTCACCACACATGTCTCACTGTTCCTGACATCATCACAATTGCTACAGAAAAACTCTCTCATTTGTGATCACTATTAGCATATAACGAAACTGAACTCCCTACTGCCAACATGAATATTACAGATTAGCATTAGGTAGGAGATGTTCGGTACAAGAAATTCTTCTATTTTCTTTTGAATAATAAAGTACACACTCAAACAAATAAGAACTAATTGTCTTGTGAGAAAGCAATGCACCTTGATTGCATAGTAATAAAAAGGGAATTTGCAAGCTGTTGGTACGTTATAAAGAATAAAGGGGGAGGAAGAAAATTATTTTCTTTCTATCTCCTGACAGCTCCCAAGGTTTTGAATTCTTTTTCTAGCTAATTAATCTCTTCTCATTTGTAAGCCCACAACGTGGACTGTAAAACTCCAAAATTTTCTAATGTCTTTTAGATTTTTGGTAATGGTTAGATTCCCTCTAACACTCCCAACACTCCTGCACACACACACACACACACACACACACATATGCACACACACAGACACACACTCATACATACACACTCATACATACACATACACACACATACATAGACACACAGACACATATATACACATGCACTTACACAGATATACACACACATACATACATACACGTGCACATACACACATAGACACACACACATACATACACATGCACATACATACACACATGTGCACTCTCATACATACACACACACACATGCACACTTGGGACTCATCAAGATATAGATCTTTCTGAAGCAGCTGTCAGATGTTGATACATTATGGGCAGGAGTTTCTTTGGCTCAGCCTGGACAGGCAATTCTCAACCCAGGACTATGTGAGGAGAGAGCAGATTTAGTCCATGACACCATTAGCAGAGAGAATTCATATGATAGTCTGAGATATTAAATAGAATAACAAATTTTAGCAGAGAGCTCAGTATGGGAAGATGGTGTGAGTGTGTGTGAAGTGGGAGAAGAAACCTATCAAGAGGGAGGCCACAGCAGCAGGGTGGACAATGGTCGTGAGAGATCCTCCGTGGACTCTGAATGCTCTGTGTCTATACCAGAGATACCCATCATAAAGTAAGGAGATGTCAGCTTCTTCCCTGAGGAATATACCTGGCTCAGTTCTGTATCTGCAATTGCAAATCCTTTATTTGTTTCCTTTTGTGCCATTGGTCCTCAGAAGGCTCAAGGTGCCCAGGTGGAATCTAGTGCTAAGGACAAGAATATAGAATGTGTATAGTGTATAAGAGAGAGGCATTCAGATGGACATTCACAGAAAAACTAACTCCGCGTTAAAAACAAAACAACCACAGCTAAAGCAAACACTGTCTCTACCCCCAAGGACCTCTGGGGAAACAGAGAGGATCCCTGTGAGGTCAGCTGAGTTCTACATGAATGCCACAGAACAAGACGCTCCAGTGGGCTGCTAGGTCATGTGAGCAAAGAGCTTGGCCAGCACCCAGCATGCTAAGTGTTCGATAAACACAAGCTGCACTCTGAGTTGCTACATGTTTTCAGACTCTAGCTATGGACTTCAGCTCAGTGATGCTCCCAGGTCTACAAGGAAACATTTGGCATAAGGGAATTATGTATTGAATGAGTAAGTTTTAAAATGCCTGGTGAAACTAAGATCGAGTAATGAAGTCTATTATGTGTCCATAATAGACTTTTAATTTTTAAATTTTTATTTCATTATTTACTTATTCATTGCAGTGCTGAGAGTTGAGCCCAGGACCTCCAGCATGTTAAGCAAGTGCTGTGCCACTGAATTCCACCCCCAGTCATACCATCTAACTTTTCTGTATCTTGTCCAATGACAAACATAATGCTAATAATACTGGAAATCCATAAAATTAACCTCTAACTATTGAAAGCTCATCCTGAGAAGTTTTCCAGATATGTTTGCGTTTTTAACAGCTTTCCTCATTTTACTTCATGGCAGAACTGGATGCTGTCGCAGATCATCTGTTCTCAACATCTCCTAGCTGGCTATGTGAGCACCGAGATCAGAATTCTTGCCTATTTTATAACCATGGGTATCTTCCCTTCACGGTTTTCCAATGAGCTACTTATCTAAAAATCCTGCACCAGAGACCTCCTGCTGTGACTAAGCATGCCTCCTCTTACCAGTTCCCAGGTAGATAGTGTTATATGTACAAAAGTTTTTCAAAATCCATCTACGGCATTTATATTTAAAAAATTAAATTTTGGGAACCACGCACTGGTAAGGGGAAGGCATGTTTTCTTTTATCACAGTGATAGAAAAGGAAATTAAACATGAATTTTCACCAGGGAAAAAATAAAGAAACTAATTTGATACCATCTTGGAGGGAGGCAAAGGCAGCCTGGAGAAGAGAGGCCACGACAATCCTTATTGTAAATCATTTGTCCTGTCTTAAAGTCCCCTCAATTCAAATCTGCAATCTGTCAGGGGTGTTCAAATGTGCTCAGCCAGTCCACTGCAATAAAGGCAATGAATGGGCTCCAGAACTTTCTGTTACTTAACTCATTGTGAAAAATCTTCGTGTGTTGTTTCTGTATTAGATTACTTGCAAGCTGAATTCTAAGTTCAAGACCAACAGTGAGGGATAAATCAGTGGAGAGTGAATGCCTTTCTCCTCAAAGACTCCAGTAATAGAAAATTACCAGAGCTAGCTGAGCTGAGATAGACGGAATTGGTGAAGATATGTGTACATTACAGATGGTGTGGCATGCAGCCAGGGATGCCTTGGGGAGACCTTAAACACTGGCTTTCCTAGAGCCGAGAGATAAAATAGCCAAAATAGAAAGCCTTCAATTCGAATCAAAGAAAAGGAATGAAAATGTAAACTCATTTAAAAAAAACTCTAAGGGCTTATCTACCCTAATAGAAACCAAGGGAATAACTGAATACCTTTGAAAAAATAGCATTTCTTATCAAATTATCACAGTAAAACTTCTTCGGAAAAATAAATCGGCAGACAATGCCCCTACACAGGCTGAGAATCTGAGACCATGTTCAAAGGCAAACTGAAGTGGAGTGGATGAATCAATTTTTTTTTCCTTGTAAAAAAATTCACAAGAGCTGGTTTCCATTTTGAAGGAGCACAAAATAAATTGGTCTAAGAATTGCTGATTTAGTTCATGGAACAATTTGGAATTTTATTTGTGTTAGAACCAAAAAGACACTTAAAAATCTACTTTCAGTGATTTATGGAGTAGCTCAGAAGAGCCATGTTAAGAGAGGGGTTAAGTGTGGCCAATGTCCCTCTGCTTAAAAAAAAATGGTTAATATCTAGGAGGATAGTCAACTGATTATTTCCCCAGCACACTATACTTGGTTTGATTTCTGGGTCTAGTACTTTCTCTGGACAGACACATCTAAACAGAAACAGAAAACATAACTTGAGCTTAATTTAGTTGCAAAAGAAAATGAAAAAAATATGGATTTCCTTAAAATGGTTGAAGGCATATTTTATCATTCCATCAAGATTATCTATTGGACATCTGTGAAGTTTACAATATAAACTTTATTTTACTGATCTGCTCCTGACTTCATTCAGGGTAATTTTGAAGTGATATTTGACTATCAATTATGTGTCTCCACACAGCAATGTATTAATCTAGTTGGGCAAAAATGTGTAATGCATATGAATTAGGATTTGTGGTTACATGTGTCAAATTATATATTTACGTATTTCCTTGAATGAGATGTTTTCCATCTTTTCCACTTTTGACATGTTTGGAGTAATCATTACACATGTTTAATTTCACAAAGATTATGTTCCAGTAAGGAAAGTATTTTATTCTTCCTCTCATTGCTATAAAGCTTAAATATTCTTTTCATAAGTCTGACTCCTTGTCATCAGATAATCTATTTTAAATGAATTTTCCTTCTCTTGCTTCCAAAATGCAAATTGAGGCAAGAACTCAAGAAAAGTTTTTAGACCATCTTTTGTAAGCAAGATACAGCTCTATCTTGCTGGGTGGAGGAGCCATGAAGAACCGCTGTTCACCCACCCTGTGAGTCCTCTGTCTAAATGCCGGCTGGAGAGCTGGTGAGAGGCATCCTACCATTGGAATTAGACCCTCCAGCTTCCCTTTCCTACTCTTATTCATCTTTCTCCTGTTGGAGTTGCTTATCATGGGACTCCTGCAATGGAACAGCCACATCTAGAGGGTGATACCCTGGACACAATGATTCTACTAAGAGGCAAAGACGTTGCGGCTCCGATGTGCTTCCAGTGCCAGTGTGGAATGTCCAATCCTTCTATGATGGTCCATGCTAGTCTCTTATCAACCTTCCATTGCCTCTAGTGGCATCACCTTTTCTTTAGGGAAGAAAAGAATTTTCCTTCTTCTTAATGAGTGAAGAGACCAGAATTCACAAAATACAAGACTGCACAAATGGCCACAGTCCCTGAGAACTTACCAGCTTCAGATTTTGACTCTATTTTTGATTTCACAAAGTAACTGCCCATTAAGAGCAAAGTACTTTGCACACACAGGGTCTCATTTCACTGAGAAGGCTACGGGGTGGTGGATGGGTGAGCCTAGACTGTGTCCAGCATACCCAATGCGTCTTGTTCCAGGTGACTTTAAATACTGTGCATTGTCATCTCTGAACACAGGTACAGAGCCCCTGGACTGTGCATTTAGAGTTGACTCTGAGATGTGCTTCTGAACCATTTCTTTATCCATGCTCTACCAAGACATCTGCCCTCCATAGGTGCTATGTCCCATCTAGGACACTCATTCGTCTCTACTCTTAAAATCTCCTGCATAGTATTGATGGGGTGTTCGACAGCAATTGTTAAGTGCTCACTATTTGATTTTGCCAAACCTTCAAAAATTTGAGTAAAGAAAAAGACACAGTTACCCGTTTACCCATTCATTCATTCATTCATCTATCCATTGATTCATTTGTTTAGCCATGTTTGATCTATGTCTGGTCTTTTACAATTTCTAATCAGAAATAAGAAGATGGCAAAATCACATCATCTTCAGAAACTCCACAAAGTTCCCCTTATAGAATGCTAAGATAATAACTGATAATGTTTTGAGGGAGGGGGATCACATTCTCCACAGAGAAACTGAGAGTTATTGACCTTCAAAACAAAAGCTACCAGCATCTTAGACAAACAGACCAATGTCCAGATGTTACTTCAGTGGATTCCGGTGTTCCTTAACCTTACCCAGGGACACATGCTGAAGACACACTGTTCTCTATCAGACATTCCCCTGCGATTTCAGTGGTGGTTCTCACACCTCTCACGTGCCCGTGTTCACATAGCACTGGATCCATCCCTGTTACAAGATTAGCACATTGGTGATACTTGCCTACCATGCTCTGTGGTCACATCCACATCCTACTACCCTCTCTCATCCCCCAACTCTGACTCCTGCTGACCCCTTCATCCAGCTCATTCCCCTCCTGCCCACATGATGCATCTCTTTTCATTTCTTTTCTGAACCCAAGCAGGCAGTCATAGCTGCTGTGAGCTCATGATTGCAACGCTCATGCCATGTCCAGTTGCACTAATTACACTCTGTCCATCCTTCAGCTTCTCTGTTTTTATCTCACACACACACACACACACACACACACACATGCATGCACGCACACACATACACATGTATACACACACACACACACACACACACACACACACACACACGCCCGCACGCACTCATCATTTCCCAAAAATTCACAAGTAAAATTCATCACTCAATTGCAAGACAGAACACACACCCTCAAAAACTACATAACTATTCAGTAAACATAGTAACAATTACAGTCATAATGGGAGAATAATGTCGCTATTTCCTCGTATAGCCTGGAAAAGCGTGAATTTTGTGTCAAAAAAGAATTTTAGAAGCTCTTCAATATTATTTTAAAGCCTCTGTTTCAATTTCAATGAAAAACAGGATAATTTTTCCCCAGAGAGGGAAGAAAAGCAACAGAAAAAGACACGGAGGGAAGAATCAGATGAGGTGCCAGAGCGTTTGCTTAATAAACTTCATCTTGGCCATGGCACTGCCTCTACCTCTGTGACTGAGGCCTTGGCCTTGACTCTCATCTGTGGCCTGGGTGGACAGGAAGGAGTCCTGACTGAATGAACCTTCCTGAAGCCTGTCAATATCCTAGTAGTTGAATTCACAGAGGCTAGGGTCTCCATTGTGTCTTCTAGACTTTGCAATGTCAGCTTTGCTGACCTCTCTGACCTCTGGGTTCATGCACCTCTAAAACCGGTGTGAACATTTTGGGACCCAGAAGTAACCTGCAGGTTCTGCATGTGATAGCCCTGCAGATGGAAGAGTCTTCTTGCCTAGTAATTCCCAAGAAAGGATAACTTTCCTCTATTCTATCGGGGGTAATTTTAATATCCATGAAACAAATCAAATCTGATATATGAAGACAAATATCATTCTTAATGTGATGACATCAGTGAGCCATATATTTGATGACATCTAGGCATTACTAATTATCTGTTTTTTTAGATACCATAAAATGGTATGAATTTTAGAATGTTGTTACCATTTATAAATGCACAATGAAGTGTTTATAAGTAAAATATCAGTGTCTTGGCTTTGCTTCAGATAACCTGGAGATGAAGAGAGTGCTGATGAATGCATTAAGCCAAACAGGAGAGAGTACCAGGAGAGTGTACTGTGGCAACTGAGAGATGTTGACTGGAGATTTATCATGTGGTTCTCTCATTTCTGTGTCTGTAATTTCATATTTTAAAAAAGTGGTTTTTGCCAGAAAATCAGAAAAATGGAAGCAATGTAGATGCCTATCAACTGATGAATGGATAACTTGAGGTATGTCCATGCGACGAAGAGTCACTTGGTGATGAAAAGAGTGGACTAGTAAAATATGCAGCAGTGAGGAGATCTTGAACACATTACACTAAGTTAGTGGGGTCACACACAAAGGAGCATTTAGCAGATGTGGAAAATGTAAAATGTTCAAAATAGATAAATCACTGAAAACAGAATATAGGTTAGTTGTTCCCGGAAGGTGGGAAGAGTATGGGGGCTAGAGGTGATGACTGAAGAACTTTGAATTGTTAGCCGGATCATGAAGCTATGCTAAACTGATTGAATGATGGCTGCGTTGGCTCTGATACTCACAGCCATTAGAGTATGCACTTAGAAAGGAAGCATACAGGGCAAGCAGTAATATAAACAGCAGCAGAGTGTTAGACACCATCACAGAAGTGTTATTGGCTTTGATCAAGGGGACAGAAGTATTATTAGGTTTGATTGAGGGGACAGTATGCTGTATATATGTAAAGAAACTTGGTGTTTTTATAAAAGTGTGCCAAGGCATATAAGGAAGAAGCATCGTGTCTGATGTTGCTTTTAAACCACCTTTTAAAATAGATAAAGCAACGTGGCAAAATCGGAAGCACTATTACAGAAGTGTTTTGAGATTTGTTATGTATTTCTTTCTACGGGTGCTTTAATTTTGGGGAAAAAATAAGGTTAAAAAACACAAAAATAAAGAAATAGGAAATGAGACACTTGGTATTAAAGTGGTTATTCTCACACGAACAGCACTGTCTGCCACAGAATACAAGTGAAATGTTAATACTGGATGGTACTGTGTCAAACATCCGACCTAAAAATGACTGCAAGACTTCTCAGCATCCTTATCAACTGAGCACGTAAACTCCATCTCCAAGATTGAAGACACAGGAAGTTCTAATATTTTTATTTATGCATGCTGTTTATTAGATAATATAAACAACCGGGGGGGGGGGGGGGGGGGGGGGGAGATCATTGTGTAAAACATAACATCATTTTTGGATACTGTAGTCTGTCTTCTACAAGCAGCCTCGCCTTGTGCCAGAAGTAAATCTTTCAATTAGAGGCAAGAAAATAATGATAATCTAGTTCCATTTTTTTTTTTTATCAAATTTCTCAAGCTCCCGTTTGCTTAAAAATTGACCTAAATGGTCTGAAGCAGGACAGAGGCCAGATGTGTGGGATAATGTCTGAGTTACATTAAACACTGAAGACCTGAGGTGTCCTTCTGTGGACACCTCTCTTTGCCTTCCACTTCCCTGATCCTTTTGTGACCCCACCTCTTACCACTCAGCCTTTAGGTAGAGGAATCACATGGGTTGGGATGGCACAGTTCTGGTGTAGGAACCAGCTTGGATAGATGGGATGTATCTTAAACCCATCAAGTCCTGGATCTATTAAATTTTTCTTCAAAGTGGTCCCAAGAATGCATATAAATAATCCCACATGACCATTAAGAGGTAGTGTCATCTAAATTAGTTCATTCTAGGAAGTAATTATTTAGGCTCTAAAGACACCACTGGGTCACAGAGTGAACATTCCTAACTTCTGAAATGTATTTATTTATTTATTTTTATATGCATGGGTGTTTCATCTGCCTATATGTGTATGTGCCACGTGTGAGTAGTGCTCAGAGAAATAAAAAGAATAGAAGTGACATATGGTTGTGAGCTATTGTGTGGGTGCTGGGAATAGAACCCTGGTCCTCTGGAAGAACAGTCAGTGCTCTTAACTGCTGAGCCAACTCTCTAGTGTCTGCTTGATAGGAAATTAGTGAGAATTAGCAAGATTACATGTAACATGTATAAATTACTTAATATGGCTTTTTGTGACATGTCTAAATGATAGCTATTTATCATTGGAGTTACATTGTTTGCAGACTAATATGTTACTTTTCTCAAAAAAAAGGGGATGATCTACTAAACACACTTAGGATAGTAGTTTAAACAGAATCGATGTCTGATTATTGGCATCAAGAATAATAGTCCTTATAGAGTGGTAGCCCAAAAGATGTTGACTGTGTTTATTGTTGGAGAGGGGGATAAGTGAGGCAGTTAGAGTCTTCTAAAGCTGAAGTAGCCCAGGAGTTTCTGAGCTGCCCATGCCACTGAAACAGAACATGAACATGCTTCTACAAACAGAGATCACCATGCCCCGCAAAAGAGCATCGTGACCACTTCATGTTACCCTGGCATCGGGATTTCTGAGTCTCATTATTCTCTTAAGCCACATTCCAATAAGGCAGAAGTGTCCTGTGGGGGAAAATAATTACTCAATTGCTAGTGGTTGGCAGATTTCCCAATTTTTAAGAAAAGAACTTTAAGCCTGCCTTGGCATTCCTCACTTCAATATGAGTTAAGTCAGAAGTGGACTGTGATTAAAATGAAGGCATTTTTATGCACTGGCATTTCCAGTCCACGTTTTCTAAATTATATTCTTTTTTTTTTTGGTTTTCTTTAATAAAAGGTTTAGTTCTTGGATTTTCCTCTCCCCGTGAATAAAGAATTTAAACTTCTTCTGAGAAAAATATTGAAGTTCTCTGCATGCCCTTCACTCCTGAGTGACATATGATCTATCTGCTCATGACGTCATTGCTGCCCATTTTCAGACTGTTTACAAACTTCTTAAGTGGAGAAGGCTTGATAGTCTCAGTGCTGACCTTTTTATTCTAGTGTTCAAAACTATAAAGATTGAACAAGCAAATATTGGTTTCGAAATCAGAGGCACAAAAGAAATGATTTTCTTTGAACTTATATATTTTTTTGAACTTATATTTTCTTTGAACTCAAAGATGACTTAGAATGAAGTGATTTAAGTGTACTCCTCAGGGGTTTCTAGATATATCTCGGAAACAGTTTTTTTTTATTATAGATGAATTAGATACTTTTCTTTATTCATGTATTAATTTGGTGTGTATGTATTTAAGAGGCTGTGCATATGTATGTACGCGTCTGTGTGTGTGTGTGTGTGTGTGTGTAGGCCAGAGGTCAATATAGGTGTCTTCTTAAATAAATCTCTCTTTCTACCTTATTTTTGTATTTTTAAAATACTTGTTTTTATTTTCTATGTATGAGTGCTTTTGTCTGGATATATGTATGGGCATCACGTGAGTGCCTGGTGCCTTCTGAGGTGAAGTAAGGGTGTCAGATCTCCTGGAGCTGGACATACAGACGGTTATGAGCTCACATGTGGGTAGTGAGGACCAAACCTGGGTCCTCTGTGAGAATATTATATGCTCTTAACCACAGAGCCATGTCTCTACCTACTCCTTGTTTGTGTCTTTTTTTTTTCTTTTTGAGACAGGGTCTGTCACTTAACCCAGGGTTCACATGTTCAGATAGACAGGCTGGCCAACAAGTCATAGTGGTCTTCCTGTCTCTGCCACTCCAGGACGGGGATTACAGCACATGCCACTGTGCCCAGCTTTTTTACCTCAGTGCCAGAGGAGTGAGCTCAGGCCTTCATGCTTGTGTGGCAAGCGATTTATCAGTGAAGCCAGTGATTCTCAACCTGTGGGTCATGACCCCTCTGGGGGTGGCATATCGGATAACCTGAATGTCAGACATTTATGTTACAGTTCATAACAGTAGCAAAATTACAGTTATGAAGTAGCAATGAAATAATTTTGTGGTGGAGGGGTCACCACAACATGAGGAACTGTATTAGAGGGTCACAGCATTAGGAAGGTTGAGAGCCACTGCATGCACTAAGCTATCTCATCAGCCCAGAATTATTATATTATTATTGTTATTATTATTATTATTATTATTATTATTATTATTATTATTATTGCTGTTTGAGTGTAAAGTATATAAGGCCAGCCACATCTTAATCAAGTACAGAGGCAGCACAATGGTGTAAGGGTCCATTCTAGAGCTGATTTAATTTCTAGCATTGGTTCCAGGGGTTCTCACACACAGCAGCCACCACAGCCCCTTTGACCTTAGGACTACATGCTGGAAACAAGAGATATTAGGGAAATATCACAACCCCACAAACTGGAAAGACTGGAGGAAGTTGTTAGCAGTAGAACATTCCCAAATACCCAAACTTCCTAGAACGGATTAAGACTATGATAAAAACTACATATGGATGTGATTGTTTAAAAAAATGCAAATAGGGAATCCAAGTCATGTCAGAAGTTATGGTGGCTGGGGTCAGAGACTTGGGGAAAGAAACAATTTTTAGAAATGGAAAGTCAGAAATGGTGCATCTGTGAAGAAGGACTGCTGTAAGGCAAGGTATGTTTCCTGAGGGGGAAATGAAAGATACTAACGTCAAGGTACTGAAAGAGCCAGGAATGTGAACTACACTATTGATGCAACTCTGTGGGCCTAATGGACTTAAAATATTTTGTTGTAACTTCAATACAAACACATGTTTCAGTAGACCAGTGGTAGATGCTATCTAGCCAACAGCCCTTTTTCATAAGTTCAGTTTGACTTACAGCTGTTTTATCTGGTCTGTTGTGCATTTTTATCTTTTGTTTCCAGTAAAAATACTTCATAGTTGGTTATAGCTCCTAGATGTCACCAAAGTGAGGATATCTCACTAGTATAAAGTTTTAATATTCATTAAATTTTCTTTTTCTCTAACTTGATAATATTGAAAACAGTCCCAGGGTCAATTTTATCTTTGAGGGTGTATACCAAGCCAAAACCTCAAAGCTATGTGAAAACACAGGAAATAGTAAAGCTTGTAAAAAAAAAAAAATCACCACTCCCACCATTAACTGAAAGCCACATGACCCTATATAGTAAGTGGGTTTACCTCTGTACTAAAATTGAAACAACTAACCTGAAACTCAAACATGAGTAATTCGACCAAAGTTTTGTATTTGGCCCAGTGCACTCAGAATGAGGAGTCTCAGGAATCTACGATTACCCCACTCCGCCCTGAGAGGATCAGTACAGTTGGGTAGTAAAATTTTATATGCACAAAGTAACTCATGCACACATGTCCACTGGGACGTCTATCGGAGTGGAGAATCTATTCCTTGAGTCTCATAAGAGTCTAGGATTCCCAAAGGATAAAAATTCCCAAGTTAAAAAAAAATCCAGTAGTAGATCTTTGTTGAACATTTTGCTTGAGAAAAAAAAAAGAACTAGACAGTCTCATCTAATCCTTCTGGTGCATTCCCATCTGCATGTCCCACATGTGTACAATACTCCAGACTTGACTTGGCTCTTTTATTGTCAACATCTCAGGACAGTTAGAGCCTCCTGTTTGTGCAGATGAAAGAGAGGTTCGGAGGGAACAGATGTGCCATGGGAGGAAAGAGCACCACCACAAGATGAACCTTTTCTTCAGCTCAAGCTTCCAATCTGGAACTCTTCCTCTCTGAGCTTGGAAGCACTGGGTGGCTCCATAAGGTATGAAGCCTTCCACTGTCTCTTTTGAATAGGCTCTCAAGTTCTCTTTATTTCCAGTGTTCAGAAAAATGCAGAAATCCCTGACATAGTCTAAAAAGTATTACCGCATCCAAAGAAGCCATTCCTACTTTTTTTTTTCTGCTCGACATAGATGGCAGAGCTTGAATCTCCATTTTAATAACTTCAGTTATTGCTTTAGTTGTTGTTTTGCATTTTGTTCTTAGTAAAAGTAAACTCAATCCTAATACTCCTGATTAGAAGCAGAATGATTCTGAAGTAATTGGAGATGCACCCCCCATCAATCCCTCAGAATACTATTTCTCTTCTCACACTAACAAAGAGTCCAACTATTCAAGGACACTTGACTGTCGAAATTAAATAGCAATATTAAAAAATTCCTAACATTAATTTGCTTAGGCTTACAATTTTCTGATCTTTTATAAAGTATGTGTTATATTTCTATATATCCCTTTTTAACTGAAATACTTAATAATCTATGGGTATAAAGATAAATTATTAGGAATTGGTTTACTACTATGTCCTTTTGGCAGAATAACAGTAGTATGTTTTCTCCTAGGGCATATAGCCTGTCTAACCATAAGTTCTTAGCCATGGTTAGGGTAAGCCTTAACCCTAATAAATGATGGTTGGTTATCCCCACCATGTTTGTACCACTGTTGCACCAGTGAGCCTTCTTGCCAGGCCAGTCGTTATTGTATCTCATGGGTTCACAGGTGGGGGAATATTGATGATTACCTTTCTCCTCCTGTGGCATGAATTCCTCAATCCTCCTTGGAAATGCTTCTGTTTTCTGTAGATAGTGATGAATGTGAAGATCCTGCAGCTACTCAAGGTGAGGAGAACAAGAAGAATTCCCAGCCCTCAATGGGACATCTATATCCACACCCTCTCCTCCTAAGGCTCAAGGATCCTTGCAAAAGAGGGGATGGTAATAGTGTAATAAACAGAGGTGGTAGATGACTACAAGGAAACTGTCTTCCACACACAGAAAGTCAGCTCCACACATGAACTCACAGTGCTTCTGACAGCGCATACAAGACCAGGGAAAAGTCAAGCCTGACAGACCAAATCTCAACATGGAGAGGGAAGATGGCCACAGAGCCTCATCCCTAGCTGAGAGCTATTGGTGGTTGATAGCTTCAGGGGCAGGGAGAGTCTTATTTTTAAGAATGTAGCCTGTGATAAATTAACCGTGCTCCAGTAGAAGACCACACATCCAAGAATACATAGATAACACAGATTGGACTGGATGGGCATAAATAAGTAAATAAGACACAAATGGGTTGGGTATGGAAGGGAATGTGGGTCTGGCAGGAGATGGGAGCTGGGGGCAAATGTAATCAAAATATATTGTAAGAAATTCTCGACTGGGCGGTGGTGGTACATGCCTTTAATCCCAGCACTCAGGAGGCAGAGCCAGGCGGATCTCTGTGAGTTCGAGTCCAGCCTGGGGTACAGAGTGAGTTCCAGGAAAGGCGCAAAGCTACACAGAGAAACCCCTGTCTCGAAAAACCAAAAAGAAAGAAAGAAAGAAAGAAAGAAAGAAAGAAAGAAAGAAAGAAAGAAAGAAAGAAAGAAATTCTCTAAGAACTAATAAAAATTTAAAAAACAAAGTTAACATCATTTTTACTTTTCATGATATAAACGAAAATTGAATGTCATTATGCCATTTCTTACCACATAATTATTCTCTTTATTAAAAAATACTCATTTTTATTTTATGTGTATTTATGAGTATTCCGCCTGCGTGTATGTCTGTGCACCATGTGCATACAGTACCCACTGAGGCCAGAAGAGGGCATTGAATCCTCTGGAACTGGAGTTACAGACAGCTGTGCATTGCCAAGTGGGTACTGGGAACTGAACATGAGTCCTATACCAGAGCAGCATGTGCTTTTAACTGTTGAACAATCTCTCCAGCTCCTATTCTCTTTTCAAGGAGGGAAGGAATCACTATTCCTTACAATACTGCTAGAAAACATCCAGAATCACTGAACAATGGTCTGATGAAGCAGAAGAAATAGTATAAACATGACATAAGGCAGTACCACCATGTCCTCATCTCTGAGTGGCTCACTCATGGCTTCCTAAGAAAGAGGCAGAGACATCATTCCATAGCATTTGCCCAAGGCCACAGTAAAGGAGGAAGTCAAGCAGGCAAAGGCATCGCTCTAAAAGCTTCTAGTTGGAGTTTCTCTACCACCTTCCTCTTCCCTCCCATAGTGCAGAGTGGTAGGTGCGAGCCAGCAGCAGATGCTCAGGTCTGTGGTCCTACACACACCATGACAGTCTGGTTGCTTTTCTATTTGTTCTCCAGCCAATTTGAGTGATCTCTATGAGCCTGCTGCAAAAGATTTGGAAACCTGTGGTCAAAGGTGTTCTCTTTGTCCTATTAGGAGCATTGCAATCCTCAAACTCCTCCTGGAATTCCCATTCCAGATTTCCACATTAGGAAGGCAGAAAGACTGGCTCTTCAGCAGCAAGCCCATGTCGGGGGCGGGGCAAGGGGGGAGGAAGGGCACATGTCCACCTCATCTCAGGACGGTAGAAGCATGACTTGCAGTATCTTTTTAGTGCAGCATCTTCCACACTTTTTCAATGGAAGGATGTTTATTTCTTAGACTCATGCCTTTTACGGCTTTGATTTAACTAGTGCACATTCGGGGGTGGGGCAAAATAATTTAAATCTTAAAGAAATCCTGATCATTATTTCTTGAAAATAACACTCCCCTTTAAGCTCCCTTTGGGTGATATCTCCAAATCTCCTTTTGTAACCCTAGTTTTGACATAATCTCCCTGTGTCAGGCATTTGGTTATATAAATGTCCTTTGGTCAAGTCTCATGTTTCTGGACTGTTTATAGAGACAGATAAAGAAAATTACTGTTCCCCCACACACACTTTGTTCTTTTATCCTTATGGCATAGATGTGTATAAGAATGGAAATCATATGTTGGGCATGGTGGCACATGCCATTAATCTCAGCACTCAGGAACTCAGGAGGCAGAGATCAGCGGATCTCTGTGAGTTTAAGGCCAGGCTGTTCTACAAAGTGAGTTCCAGGACAGCCTCAAAAAACTGGAAGAAGAAGGAGGAGGGTAGTGATCGGGGGTACATATTTATCAATCTGAACACTGTGACTCCTTATAAAGCCATTCACCAGCAAACTGGCTTAATGTTTAAGTCAAGAGCTTCATGCCATGCCAAACCTCCAAGGACAAATGACAACCACCTCCGAAGGCTTTCCTTGGGGATACGAGCACCTGCACACAGTGACATGTGTGTCTTGGCAGTGAGCAACAGCTCTCTCATTGTACATAGGTATTGTGGAATAGTCCTTCTGTACACGGTGAAGATGTGTCTTTGCCAAGGCACCTTCTGGTTGGTTTAATAAAAGGCTGGCTGGCCAATAGCTAGGCAGGAAGAGCTTAGGCACGAGAGCCAGACTGAGAGGACACTGGGAAGAAGAAGGGTGGGGTGACAAGAGTTGCCTGGAGACATGGAGGAAGCAGAAGATGAACATGCTGTACTGAGATAAGGTAAGGAGCCACGTGGTAGAACATGGACAAAAATATAGGTTAACAAAAAACTCAGTCTACACTTAGGCCCACTCAAAAAGGGGAAAACCTAGCCAACTACCTAGGGCTATTGAAGTCATAGATTTTGGAGGAGTCCTCACTATTCAGTAAAAAGTTATGTATTTCTTACTGGGAAGGCTGAGTCTTGAATTTTACTTCTATTCTCCATAAGACTGGGGACACAAAATGACCAGAAATCCAATAGGTACATCCTCTGTAGATGTGATTCCCTTTTCTAGACGTTATTCTTTCTGAGAAGCCGAGATTATTTGATTCCTTTTCGAGCTGGGCTATGAAAGTCACCTTCATTCAGCTTTGCTGCTGGTATTATCAGGGATTTGTCCAACAAGAAAAAGTCCATTGAAAAAGAAAGGATAAATCCCTCTGGGTTTGAGTATGTACATATTAAATAAAATCACACATACAGTATGTTAAATACACACACACACACACACACACTGTTGAGCAAATAACAGGAAATGACTATTGCTTTCTGAGGAACTTAGAAAGGAAGCCATGCTGAAATGGCAGACAATGGAGCTGAAGAATAATAGATAGGAAAGGACCAGTGGATAGAAAGAAAAACCCACATAGGTCTCCAACACTTTCCCAATATTCTGACATAAGTACCCCCTCACTGAGTCATCATAAGGATTACATAAGATGCTTATAAAGTATTTATATGAGCCAACACAACAGCATATAGTCAGATCGATATGAGTTATCATTACTATTTGAATTTGGGTGATTCTGATGCTCCTGAGAAATGCTGGGAGGTATTCACAGGAGTGAACAAGGCAGCATAGAGGTCAATAAACAATCTTAAAATTAAAAAAATATGCAGAGAAAATGATGTTAAATTCTGACAGGTTGTAAGACAACACACTGGACAACAAGAGACAGGTGTTCTCTTCAGTTGCATAGTCCAGAAGGTTTCAGAACGGGACATTAACAATGGCATTGATATTTCCTCTGAGAAAATGTCTTCCACCATGACCTGTTGAGTTCTTTGTGCAAAGAAAATATGTGTTTCATCTTTTTTCAGTAGTGCCATTCAGGTTCCTTGTGAGATCTCTTTCTCATTCTGGTCCTGGATGAAGGAGACTCAGTTCCCACCCACTCCATAGTTCTCTGAACTGATGATGCCCAATCATTAGAAGTTCCTGGTCTCAGACAGATCTGGGTTGGAAATTTCCCTTTCTAGCTGTGTGCTTCCATCCATCACCTTGAACTCCAAAAATGTAGAAAATAACATCGTCTACTTTGTAGAGACGTGAGATAAATTAAATAACTCACAACTTTGCTGCATTTACCTTACAATCCAGTTTAGGTGAAAGTTTCCATCTTGCAAGCCACTCCCAAAGGACCACTCAGAGGCTTAATATAAATTTTAAATGTTCGGCTAATAGCTCAGGCTTGTTACCAGCTAACTCTTACATTTTAAGTTAACCCATTTCCATTGCTTTACTTGCTGCCACATGGCTCATGGATTGTTACCTTTTATTGTATGCATCCTGCTTCCCCTGCATCTGGCTGGCAACCCTCTGACTCCACCCTTCTTCTTCCCAGAATTCTCCTACTCTGGCTCCCCTACCCAATCTCTCCTGCCCAGCTGTAGGCCAGTCAGCTCTTTATTAACCAGTGGGAATAACACATATTTACAGTGTACAAAGATTGTTCCACAGCAATCCAGGTGCCCCAGAGAGGGTGTTTTAAAAAGTGATAATTAGAAGTGTTCCCGGTTGATGATTGAGCAACGGTGGGCATTTGTGCTGTCTTTCTTAACCACACTTGTTTCTACTTCACTAATCCAAACTCTTCCCAAAAGATAAAAGGGAAGTAAAAATCATGTAGGTAGTTCTCAAGCTTTGAGTTAGGAACCTCTTGCATAGACAACATGAGAAGCTGTGTGGACCTTTCCTGGATGTGGACATTGGTCCCCTTGGAGTCAACAAGTAGCCTTCAAGCATTGCGACAGCCCACGATGACATCCACACACCTAATGCTCAGGGGAGAAAGCAGGTGAGCAGCCCTCTCCTGGTAAGGCAGTTCAGGTCCTCCAGGATTGCTTAAAAGTATGACCCGTGTTTTCTATCCAAAAACAGAAGGAAAAGAAAGATTGAACAAAAAAGTAAACAAATACAGAAGATAACCACTCTCAACAAG
>CABHPP010001003.1:29390-40078 GCA_902168425.1 Peromyscus attwateri
TATTGAAATACAAAGCCATTACCCACTCTCCCATGTTTCATTACAGTGTGCCCAAGCCTTTCACAGTTTCAGACTGTTCTACTGTAACTAGAACAAAAGAATTTTTATGGGAACTACTGAAATATTATCCAAAGCGTCTCTACACCAGAACCTTTCGCACCTGGCCTCAGCGTTTCATGCACGTATACATACAGACTTTGAGGATGATTAGCTGACTCCCAAATGGTATGTCTCTCTCACTTGTTGGACGGCCCCCACCCTCTGAAGTTAACAAAGCTTTCAGTTGTCTGTCTCCTCATTCAATCTTACAAGTTCTGTCACTTACAGCAGCTGCCACGGTCCCCACTCCCAGATGGAGAAAAACAAAACTGAAGAGAGTGTAGTGGATTTCTGAAAGCCACTATTAATATTAATTGTCTTCTAGTCACTCATTAGCAGGCCATCTGAAGGAGCTCGGACTGCAAAGGTCTCTTCACGTTGATAAAATGAGATGCAAATATTTTCAACCAATTTTCCCTTGCAGTAAACATGCACCAAGCAAAATAAAATGAAAACAGTACCCTCAGGAGTATAACCCTCAAGAGTGATGGTTTTATCTGGTTTGAACATATGCCATTAAAAAAATAATAAAGATAAAAAGGAAGTTAAACCATAGGTGAAATCCTCATCCAGAGGAGTTATTTTCTCCAAGTGCAATTTTTTTTCCTAGAAAGTTCCATCTCTTGAGCCCAGCTCGTTCAGAAATCCATACATCTGGTCACAGGGCTAGCTAGGTGAGTGGTATGAACACCTTAAGGCAAACCCATCACCATTTTGTTAGTCTCCTCTGAGTTCATGCCCCTCTGCCTCTGGGAAGTAAGAGGGGACAGATTTTTTTTTTAAATAAATCAGTACAGAATTTTAATGTTGCATCTTTGTTCATGAAAGTCTAATGTGGAAAAAAATAATTACATAGTATTTTTTTCTGTATTACAGTGGTAGTAGACATTTCTAAAATACTATAGAACAGTCTTTTGTCTATTTTATAAATAAAGTTTTATTGAGACATGGCCCATCTATTGATGCATTGGTATTCACAGTATCGTGATATATACAGTCTATATATAGTCCACAAAACCTCAAGTATTTATTGTCTGGTTTTATAGGGGAAAAGGTTTTCTGACTCATGCCGTATAATAAGCTCCAAAACCTCAAGGCAGAAGGGCATCCTGGTTAAAAATGTGGGTTCTGAAGGCAGCATTCAGTGTGTAAATCCTAGTTAAGCAAAGTCTTCAGTTTCTCTTAGTGGCGTCCTCCTCTCAAACAGGAAGACGAGCAGTATCTACCTCAGAGAAGAGTTGTAAAGACCAATTAAGATGCTACTTCTAACGGGTCCAGAGTATTTATCAGCATAAACATCGTTACCATTGTCATTCTGGCAATGACTGCGTAAACTGAACTCCAACAGACGAGCTTCAAATGACACTAAACATGCTTGTAAGAATTTCTGAGATTTGTCGCTGAGCTGTTCAAGGGGACTCTCGTCTTATTTCCAGTGACAAGCGATAGGGCGGGCATAAATGACAGCTTAAGAACAGCCATTTTTCCACTCTCCCCTTGCTCCAATCCCAAACCGTGGCTCTTGATTCCAATAGCTTCTGTCAACATGTGTTGAACATAGTCTACACAGATGTTCGGGCTTCAGATTATTTGATCCTCAAGCTTGTCGGGCTCCCCGTTCCTCCCTCCTCTTAGCTTCCTTGTTTTTTTTTTTTTTTTAAAGTCACAGCATCCATTCCTTCTTACTGGTTTTGCAGTACCCAGAAATCCTAGAGGCTGGAGAGAGTGCTAGAGGGGGAAAAAAGGCCCTAAGCCAATGATACCCGGATGTCAATGCAGTGGTGTACCCAGTTAGTCAATTTAAAATGCTGGTGCAGAGGTGGGAGAAATATCTCAGCAGTTAAGGGCATTGGCTGCCTTTTCAGAGGATCTAAGTTCAATTCCTAGCACCCTCACTGTGGCTCACAAAGGTCGGGAACTCCAGGCCTCAAGGTCTGATGCCCTCTTCTGGCCTTCATGGGTATGGCACCCATGTGATGGGCCGATTATCACGCAGACAAAACACCTGTACACATCAAATAAAATTACAACTTTACAAAACGCAGCTTCAGCTTCTACAGGACTCGACGTCACAGGGTTGGGAGGCACATAGCAGAGCTACCTTAGTAGGAAGCCACAGGATTCTCTCATAGGCCAAGAGTGGCTCATGATTTGAAAAACGCTGCCTGGCCCTCCCCTTTCCTATGCCAGTCAAAAGAGTGGTTCTCTCAGCTCAGTACCTGCTTCCAGACACCCTTTCTCAAAACTGGCATGTTTGTGCCAGGAGTTGGAGAGATTGGGGATAGGGTTAATATTTTTGTGAACTTACATTAGTCCCAAATGTATAGGATAAATGGACTTAGTGAAAAGAAAGACGTTTTATGCCTGCATGTAGGGACGGTATAGATTTTTCTGGGATGTGTAATGATGCGTCTCATGTACCGGAGAGTAAAATTAAGTTCTCAAGACTTCTCAGTGTTCTGTATTTGATACTTGCAAACATGAGGGTCCTTGCAGATCAATTTAAGCTATCTGGTTGAACTATCTGCTTTAGTAATTACAGGAGGGGTTTTTTTTTTTTTTTCCTTCTGACTTTGCCAATTTCAATCTGTAACTCCGAGTTTGAGAAAACCACCCCCAAGTTAAAGGCTGATTCTGAAAAATCGTTTTGTTCACCACCCCCTCCTCAACAATGTAATGAATTATCAGTAATATGCTGAGGGCGTACAACTCCGCCAAGATTTACTTCCTGTTTCCACTCGGGTTGGCTTGGTATTATTTTCCAGCGTTCCAAAATTGCATGTCAGGATTTATTTGAAAACATAATAATTTGGAAATGGATATCTTGCTAATTAGAGCATCTGTCTCCAGCTACGGCTCTTTTCTTCCCAGCTCCATCCTGATTTATAATCATCATCTCACCTTCGCAGATATGGCACGGTGTTTAGGAACAGCTCTGAGCCCCATTCTGTCTCCAGAATAACATAAAGTCATCGCGGGTTATGCTACCACTCTGATACCTATGAATTATCACCAGGTTTTGTTCCCTATCAGTTTGGTTTCTCGCCAAAGTGTTGATTTACATCGCCCGGCTTCTAGCCTATGCTACTGCGAAGCTCTCACACCCAGAATGAGTGATTATGCTTTCCACAGAAGGGATCAGACACATCACTTAATCATGAGTGTTATACACTGTTCCCTGGTTCTTTTGCCTTCCTCGTGGCTGCCTTCTCTGAAGTGCGATATGGATCTACGTCACCAAAGTAAAGATTCTGACCATAGCCACTGATGTCTTTTGAAGCTTGTAAATCTTCCATTTCCAGAGTGCAAAACACACCTGCCACCCGGTAGAGAAAGATGCCTGCTACTATTTTGGTGATTGGAAGTTTTAGATAAACATCTGTATAAAACAAACCCGATTTCATTTCTGCTCATCGCTGCTGGGCAGACTTCATTATGCTCAGCAGGACACGTACAAGCTGTCTCACTCTTACAGGTTTGGACTCTACACTCTGCTTAACTTGAGGAAATATGGTCCTGAAAAAGGAGAGAGTTTCTCACACCTCTTCTGTCACTTATTCTCACACAACACTTACCCAGCAGCCCTAACTGACAGCCACTGAGTGCCCCCTGGTCACTTTAAGGATGAGAACTTAGTACTTAAATCACAACTGATAAACTGATTAACATTTCCAATTAGCCTTCTTCTTCAATAAGATGCTAAGTCTCACGTGTGACAACTTCCACCCTCAATGCACCTTTTCTGTTTTCTAAAGCAGTCACTAAGCACCTAACATTTGTGGTCCCACCTCCCGCTCACACAGTGAAACCTCAGTCTCCAATACAGTGGGGTCCAGAGGCCAGGCCTCTAGGAGATGGTTGGATGATCAGGGTGGGGATAAGACCTGGTGTCTCTAGAGAGTAGACTACAAAGACTCTCTTTCTCTATCTCTGTTTCTCTGTCCCCAGTGAAGACTGCAGAGCAGGTACTCCACACCCAAAGAGAATCTTCCCCAGTAACCCAGCCCTGCTGCCAGCAGCTAACAGTCTTCTAGCATCTAGTTTTGTGAGAAATAAATATTTGCCATTTAAACTACCCTGTCTATGCTTTTTTGTTGTTGTTATAGCAACCACCCAAGACACCATAATGAATGCTACACGGCAACCTTTAATAAAGAACAGTAGATTAGCAATTTTTTTCTTTCTTTCTGTAAAGAAATTGAAACAAAACATCTATTAACTTTGGAAGCAAGAGAAAGTTTGGGCTGAAATAGAAAATCAGTGATTAGGTAACAAATGGTACCCTTCGACATAGTTTTATACAGATGTACCAATGTGACAATCCCCACGGAGCTGGGAAGAAAGAATGGGTGGAAAGCAGCTGTGACTGGATGAATGGTGGCTAGGAATGAAACTTATTTATTGTGATTGTTGTTTATCCTTGGGAATTTCATACATGCATACAGTGAAATATGATCATATCCACCCTCCCACCATGAAGTTCCATCCCTGGACTTAATACACCAAATATGGTATGCCTTTCTATCATAGCTATGTTTTTTTTTAGTATTTCACTTTCCTGTTTAGGTCGTTAGGGATGATTTTTCTTTATTAGTATCTCTCCCCATAGGCCACTGGCCTAAGAGGTGCTGGATCTACCACTAGTTTCTAGCTTGCATCACAATAGATGTGTGTAGCCCAAACATCCCACTAAGAAACTCTACAATAGAATAAAGCCACAGAAAAACCCAATTAGAAATAAGACAACAGAGAAAGCACACCACATAACTCCACAACTGGAGAAAACTGTAAATAATGGGTGTACCTTGTGCATGGCTTTCGTAGAAAGTCTAACTACACATAAACACATAAATATGTGTATAAATATATTTCACAGTGATTAATGCCTCAATTTTTCTATTTATTTCCTTAAAGAATTGCCATTAATAATATTATCTAAAGTTGAAATGGTAGAACTCAAATGAGACTAATAATTTTCATAAGAAAATATATGATAGGTCATATCTGCTGGTTTTGCTTATTTCAAATTTTTCTCTCTTTTTTTTTTTTACCTTTAGCTACCATTGTTTGTGCAAGTCTTTGGGGGGGGCAGTCACGGCAAGATCTAATGTTCTTTAACTGACAAGTCAGCTTATTATAATGTACAGACAGCTTTGGGAAGCTTAAAGTCCAGGCACTAAAAAACTTGAAAATAATATTTTAGTACTGTTTAATATAAAAGGACTGTCGTGACCAAGGCAAAACCCTAAGAACTTACCTTTGACCTTGTAGCAAAGGAAAGTTAGAACAAGAAAGTGTATGTGTGTGTGTGTGTGTGTGTGTCAATGTGTGGATGCATGTGGAGTCAGAGGACAACACCTTGAAGGAGTTGGTTCTCTCTTTCCATCACACAGGTCCTGGGGATTGAACTCACATTGTCGGTTGTGGCAGCAAGTGCCTTTTCCTGTTGCGCCATCTCTCTGGCCCTAAATCAATTTCTTGTGAAACCCGAAAGCCAAAGACAGTTCTGCACAGAGATGTACACTAGAAAAATGTAACGTTCAGCTTGGAATACTGGCAAGCATCCTTGGATACACTCGCCCAAAGCAGCTGCCTGAACTGAGACATGGGAAGTTAAGGCACTGTGTGTTGATCTAGACTAACTTGCTGTGATGCTGGCAATTTGCTGTTCATTTTCTTCAATACCTTTTTAGATGACTATCATATTTAAAACCCAAATTGCTGGCACCTTGGAATCTGAGAAAAAGAAATGCATCAAGCACACAACTTACTTGAGGGAAAAGTTGCCCGTTGTCACCAACCAAATTAGAACCTCAGCGTCACCGCAGAGTCCTGCAGGGTTATCCTTTATGCATTTGTGTGTGAATTTACTATCTGATTATGCAAACTATCCACATTATTCGCCAATAGCCGCCTGCATAACAGGAGCAGCTGCAAACACTGATTCTTCCCAGTTAAATTCCTAGTGTCCCCAGATGATTCACGCTCTCTCACAGCTTATCTCTTCACCCAGCAGCAGACAGGCGAGTTAATATCCAGCATGTGTGTCCATATCTGCTGACACAATGCACAGACTATCAGCGGAGAGTTAGGGCAGAGCACAGGGCAGACGGAGTGGGATGGCAGGGAAACAGTGTAAAGAATATGATGATTGGAGGATGCTTTTCTGCAACAGTTGGGTGTGCTCCCGTGCCTTCAATTACCTGCTGAAAGCATCCCTGTCGATTTATATGTGTCACTGTTTGTGCGGCACAGATACATGAATGAGACCTGTCATTCTTTTGATCTGTGTGCCAAATCATCGGTGTAAGTACTTATGGGAGGAGGAGGAGGAGGAGGAGGAGGAGGAGGAGGAGGAGGAGGAGAAATTCTGTGTTCCAGCCTGAAGAAGAGAGGGTACGCTATGTGCCCAATCTTTAGTCAATTTCTTTTACCATCCTTCCAGAAAGTGACATCCATTTGTCAACAGAAGCAAAAATCTTGTTAGATGCCATTCTTAGTTACAGATTTCTGAGACCTATGAAGACTATGTTGATCTCTTTCTATTAGACAGAGAGGGAGGGAGGGAGGAAGGGAGGGAGGGAGAGAGAGGAAGACAGAAAGAGAAACACATGAAAATGTCAGCTTGTATGGAACCCGGTCCCGCGTGCAATTCCTTGTGCGATGTGCATGTGTGCGTGTTGCGTCTGTGCACGCGAAGGCCAGAGACTGACGTCAGGAACCATCCTCAGTAGCTCTTCTACCTTCCTCACTGAAGTGAGGTCCCTCAGGGAAACCCAGGTTTGCCCAAGATGGCTCGTTGCCACAGCCAGCTTGCTCTGGGTACCCCGTTTCTATCTTTCTTCAGAGACTGAGCTGCCTTGCCCACGAGGCCTCAGAAATAAATATCGTAAGTCATGTGAAACGTTCCAAAAAGAGGAAACACTTTCCAAACTGTGTCTTAAAAAAAAAAAAAAAAGGTCTTTCTCCCTGACTTTTTATGTAGCTCGCGGCTAATATATTAAAAGGGAAACTGTGCAGAAATGTGCATCGTACTGGCTACAGATAATCAGCAGGCAATGAGTTGTTCATTAGAAACTCTAAGCTTCAGTTTATTAACTGGCCGTTGGGTATCTAGTAAATAGAGGAGTGACCTGATCCAGCCATTTGATACGAGGAAGGACAAAAAGCGTCTCAGAAATGATAACAATATAAAGTGAAGGGATGCAATAATAATTTATGTCATCCAGACCTTGAATAACGGAGGAGGCCTTTCAATATTAAAAATCTTACTGGGGGCCAGAGAGATGACACAATGGATGAAGGCCCTTGCACCTGACATTAGTTCCATCCCCGGGGCTCATGCCAGAAGGAGAGCACTGACTCCTACGAATTGTGCTCTGACCTCCACTCTCACCATGGCACACACATGGCCACACAGGCACACACACACACACACACTAAATAAAAACACAATAAAAATATTTTTAGACTCATATTGAAGATAAGTGGTCCTTTCCTTAATGCCCACAAAACAAATGGATGATGACTAATCAGACTCTAGACCAGGGAGTTGAGTAATTTACTCGTGGAGATCTGGGATTCAAATCTTTAATAAATGCTACATTTAGGAGCATTTGTTGTTGGGAGTTTGTATGTACTCCCCATATGAGCAGCGATTAATATAAACTAGTATTGCGGAAAAAAAAAAAAGTCACCATAAGCATTACTGAAAGTTCCTACAAGAAATCGCCTCTTTGAGACGGAGATGAGAACAGAGATGTGACTGAATGTGCTGTCTTGGGTCTTTTTGTTTGCCTGGCCTTCCTGGAGAAGAGAGAGCAGCGGCGGCGGCAGCTGGAGCTGCAACCATAAGAGATTGCTCCTAGTGCTCTCTCTCTCTCTCTCTCTCTCTCTCTCTCTCTCTCTCTCTCTCTCTCTCTCTCTCTCGCACCCCAGTCACAGGGCTTTGTTTCCAGAGGCCCTGTTATTCATCAGCTTCAAAGCTGAGAGGCAAGAAGAAGTGCCAATTGGAGGTAAGAAAAAAAAAAGGAAAAGAAAAGAAACAAGGTGTGCCCTGGTTCGTCTGCAGGCTTTTGTTTGTGATCCGTGAATCAGGCTTTTTTTTCCCTCAGCCAAATGAAGTGCACCCGAGTCACTGGAAGAAGTCCTTCTCTGAGGAGCGAATTGTCTTAGGGCCAATAGGCTTTGGTTCCCAGTTCTAACAAATACGGTCTGCAAGAGCAAGGCACGACTTACCGATTTTATTAAGAATGGAGCCAGTGTCCATGGATGGTGTCATGTTATGTAAACTGGCCAAATAGTTCCTGTTTCCAAAGTGGGGTAGAGATCCCAGGAAAACGTCCCTTTAAACATATATTCAGATTTTGTACTTCCAAACAGGCTAGAAACACTGCTGGCTTGAATTCAATTCTCTTCTCTTATCCTCTCCCCTCCCCTCTCTCCTTTTTCCTCTCCCATCCTCTCCTCTCCCCTTTCTCCATCTCCTCTTCTCTCTGTGTCCCTTTATCTCTCTTTCTCTTTTTCTTTCTTATCCTCCCTTTCTTTTCCCCTCCCTCTCATTATTTACCTTCCTGAATTATTTCCAGAACTTAAAGAAACATGAACCCCAAACTGAGTTTCTGTCTCTTCTTGTCATCAGTCCCTCCCTTTGAACTCACTTGCTGAGCATCCTGGGTCCCAGCTCCCTCCTGTAGGGAGCCTTCACAGGAGTCCATCTAAGCAGCATCTTGAACATATAAAATTTTAAGGTTAGAGGTTGGAGAGCTGAGACAGCAATTAAGAGAACTTGTGAAGGACCCAGGTTCAGTTCCCAGCACCCACATGGTAGCTAACAACTGTCTGTAACTACAGTTGGAGGCAATATGACGCCCTCTTATGACCTCTTCGGGTACTGCAACAGTGCAGTACACTTCAATACATACAAGTGAAACACTCACACACATAGAGCATTTTTTTTAAATCTTTAAACAAAATTGTAAGTTTACGAATGAATTGTGACAATTTACATTGAGACAATACGTGGGTTTTTAATTAAGAGTTTGAAGGTTTGACTTTTAAAATACTCACTGGTCAGCATCAAGCCAGTCCAAACATGAAGGTTGGTGCCATTTCTCCTTGCCTAGATAAAAGTTGAAATGCACATTATCTACACGGAGTCCACATAATCTGGGTTGTAGGTGATTGTGGCCCTCACTGTTGTATGTTCTTGAAGCCCCAAGGTGGTCGGCATAGCAATAGTTGATACAGGCTGGTTTAGATTCTGGGGACTCTCCTCACTCAAAGGTCTAGATGGACAAAGGCCCTACAGCTTAGTAGCTAAAAATTTGGACTCTGGAGACAGACAGACCTGAGTAGACAGCTTTATTCTGTCACTGACTGACTTGTGGCCTTGGGCCAGTCACTGCTCTCAGAGTCTGGGTATTCCATCACTGAAAGGGGACAAATAGCCATTTGTAGATGAGAGCATCTGTAATGGGCAGGATTAAACGGGCATCTGTAAAGCAGTGCCAGATTCCATGGGATCCACCGAGGACTGGGACTGTTTATCTCATTATTATTGAACTCAAAGTTCTACCAACCAGCGACAGTCCCCTGGGGAACTTGGCCCGCTGATTTATCCCAGAATTGTTACTCTTTCCCTGCATGGGAAATTTCCAGATGTGCACACAGAGTATGTGAGCACAGAGGCAGGTAGAAGAGCCAGTGAGAGGGAAAACCACAGTAACCAGCGATGCTCCTGTCTAACCTCCCCACCAAGGGAGAAAACAAAGCCTCAGCCACCGGCTTCTGAGCTGAGAAGAAACAATGACAGTGTCCTAGGAATTTTCCCTCTGGCTACTCAAGAGATGGAGGCAAGCACTGGGCATTCTTGCCCCTTCTGGAATAGAGAACGGAAATACGGGAAATGATTAATGTCTTAGCTCCAAAAACATCACACATAATGTGGGACCATGCAAGTAAAGTGAGTGGTTAAACTCCAGGACCATAGCGGCTGGGAACATGAAACATGATGCCTGGTAGTTTATTTATTGTCAAGCCTGGAAATAGCAACAGTACCCAGTCCTGTGAGAAAAAATAAAATAAAAGATAAACAGATTTCAGCAGCTCTTGCGCATCCAAACCACTGCAAGTCCTTCAGATCTCTGCTTCCAAACAGACCCGAAGCCTGGCCTCGCTCCACCTCAGTCCAAGCCGCCATGTTTCACCCCGATCTCCCTGATCCTTTTCTTCTGGCTTTTGAATCCTTGCTCTACACTGTAACAAAAGAGCTGGCTTTAGTAGAATCCCACACTCCCCATAAGTTCTCTCCATCATCCCACACATTGCACAAGTGAGCTACTGAGCATCCACAAACACTCTTGTTCCCTCTTGAGGCCTTTGTTCCCTCACATGGGGCCTTACCCACCCACCCCCCAGGAGGACCTTGGGACACCTGACCTCTCGACCCAAAACACTCGCTGCAGACTTTCTTTAGTTGTCAGGAGTCGTTGGGGTCACAATCGAGGGTGACTCCCCCCCCCCCCCCCCCCCCGCCAGAGGCCTTTGATGGCTTCTCTGAGTCCTCCTGGGTCATCATCACATTGGCT
>CABHPP010001004.1:6737-54377 GCA_902168425.1 Peromyscus attwateri
GTGGCTTACCGGCATCTTCACATGCCGGTAAGCCACGAGCCACGTGGCAAGGTATAGATTTATAGAAATGGATTAATTTAAGATATAAGGACAGTTAGCAAGAAGCCTGCCACAGCCATACAGTTTGTAAGCAATATAAGTCTCTGGGTTTACTTGGTTGAGTCTGAGTGGCTGCGGGACTGGCGGGTGACAGAGATTTGTCCTGACTGTGGGCCAGGCAGGAAAACTCTAGCTACATTCTACTTTTACAACCATAAAGCAAAACAATTTTTTCTGTTTAAACTACATGTTATTATTCATTATTTCTGAAATGATTCAGAAATTTCAGGTCACATCTGATAAAAAAAATTACATACACACATATACACTCTACTAGAAGCTTGTTAACCAGGACCTAACATATCCATCATATCCTCAACACAGAAGACCTGCCCGTGGTGAGGATTTTTAATTGCATTGGTCATAAGATAACTAATTTCTTCTCTATAGATCTTTGTAAAACATTTGCCATTTAAGGATGCAGAATTGGTGGCAATCTCAGCCCTTGGGAGATAGAATCAGGAGGGTCAGAAGTTCAAGGTCATCCTCAGTTGCATAGTGAATTAGAGGCCACTTGAGACCCTGTCTTAAATCCTCCCCTCAAAACAGATCACATATCTAATACTATGTTGTTTTTATTGCATTGGATAATTTAAATTGAGACAAAACAAGACTTTTTCCTCACAGAATTTTGCCTTTCTCTCCCTTTTCTTAACTGTCTTGTTCTTTTCTCCTTTTTTTTTTAATAAGCATAGAAAAGAAGAATGGACGCTTCTTCTCAGCTAGACCTCCATCACCTAAATAGCATGAGGGTGTGGTAATTAGAAAACATATATATATATATAATATATATACATACATATATACATACACACACACACACACACATATACACACACGGCATGCACAGAAAATTTGCATGTAAGCAGTCCATTATGCCAATATTCCCCTACCAGATAGCAATTTTTTTCCTCAGGAAAAGCAAACAAAACTCTCAGAAGAGTACAAACAGGAAACATATTCAGACATGATGGCCAAGGGCAGAACACACATGGTCCTTTCCAAGGGAGTCTGAATACACTGAGTGATATACCTGGGAAACAGGATGGGGAAGCTGGCAATGTCCCTAAGCACCACAAGTCCATTTCAAAAGGAAGCAGACACAAGTAGGGTTATAATTAGAGGGTCAAGATGCTAAAGAGTTTTGCACGATACAAACAGATCTGGTGTTTTGGTTTTATTGCTAAGGTTTTGTTTTTTAATTGGATGTGTATGTGTTTGCGGATGTGTGCATATGTGAGCCTCCACACAGGCCAGAAGAGGACATCAGATCCTCTAAAAGCTGGAGTCACAAATAGTTGTGAGCCACCTAACATGGATGCTGGGAATCGAGCTTTGGTCTTCTAGAAGAGTAGCTGGTACTCTTAACTGCTGGGTCACCTCTCCAGACCTTCTGCTTTTCTGTTTCTTAAAGACCTAACTGCTAAAGTGGTAAGAAACCAAGTTCAAGCCAGCCACATTCTTCCCTATGGAGCCTTAAAACGATGTATGCAAACCAAAGCATTTCAACTTGAATGTTTTCATTCACTCTATACAATTTGACAAAGACAATCCAGGAGGAGCATTCACCTTTGCCACAGAACTCATAAACTTTAGATGTTAAACCTTAAAACAGGGTTGCTCTGAAGGCCCTTCTTTGAATACACTAAATTTTCCTCAGCACACAGTTGCCCTTAACCACTCATGAAAATGCCTATTGTACTGAAGAGAAAATGTGGGAGGATTCTTTAGTGCCTTGCCCTAAATTATATACAGAGCAACATGTAAACCTCCTCAGAGTTCACCAAGTGTTCTGGAGCTAAGGTGAGGGCTGCACCCTATGGGAAGTGGGAACAGGAAAGGAGTCACCAGGCAACTGTCAGTGCTGAGCAAAGACTGCAGACGTCTTTGAAGGTCATGACTGGAGCCTCGAGTGTAAAGTTTATTTTTGACAGAACTTTAGGAAGACTAGAAGCTTCACCTCCTCCATTGGCTTCCCTGGACCCCTGCGACTGAGTCAGGTCCTCCTATATCCAGGTGTAATCACATTTTTCTGCCAACAAGACTTCTGGCAACATAAGGTACTTATGTTTAATTAGTCACCATTATCTCCAGACCTAACAAAGTACCTGTATAGATTAAGTATCTAATAAAAATTTATTGAATGAATGAATAAAAAATATTAAAATATAGAAGGGGGATGTGGAGATCTCATGGTACAAAAAAAACAAAAAACAAAACCAGTGGTTCACACAAAGTAATCATCAATGAAAATTTATAAATCAATTTATATTTCATTAATGAGGTAGATTAATTAATGACTGTAGATTTGATTCATAAAGCAAGAGAAAGGCAGTATGCTGAAGCTGTAAAGCCCAACAATGACAGAAACACACTCAATGAAGGGCAGAAGCCACACCATGCTCTATAAATAACTTCTACCACATGTGCCCAGGGTTTTGTTAGGGATCACAAACAGCCATTTGTCCTGACTTATCCTCAGATCACCATGGAACACCAGAGAGGAAGGCATTGCCAATAAAAGCAAAGAACTGTTTTCTTGAAGAACAACTCCTAAATAATTTCAATCAAATGGCACACATTAAAAAAAAAAAATCAAAGTGATTGCTGCAGTGAGGTGTTATTCTAACTACAGAAAGAACAGCAGCAGATGCCCAGGGGTTACCTGCTCAGTACACCTCACAAGCCCCACACACCACCTAAGCACCCACCAGGGGTGCCGCACTAGTTCTCACCTTGCATCTGCCTCCCCCTGAGGGCACCCACTGGATCTCTATCCACAAATCAAGCCTGTCTCAGGTTGAATGGGCATCCCACATAAGTCTTTATGTTAAAGACTTGATCCTCAAACTAGGGCTACTGGGAGATGATAGATTTTTTTAATTGGTGTAGACTAGGAAGTATATGAATAGTGTAATATTCTTTATTCAGTCATTTCCGTTAGCCACTTTCAATGTCCCAAAGTTTAATTAACAGAACGGGGAGGCTGCTCTGAACTGAACTCAACACTTTGGGGTGGGGTGGAATCTTTAGGGAGTGGAGCCCTCAGGAGACATTGTAGTGGTATGAACGAGAAATGGACAAATGTTCCCCACAGTCTTGGGCAATTGAACACGTGGTCCCCGCTTGGGGACACTGTCTGGGGAGGTCTAAGAGGTGTGGCCTTGCTGGAAGAAGTGTCACACTTTGAGGTTTCAAAGCTTGATACCATTCCCGGTGAGCGTTATCTCTCTCCCTGCTTCATGCTTGCAGTGTGAGCTCGGCTCCCTGTGCCTGCCACTTGCTGCCATGCCATGGCCAACTCTTATCCCTCTGGAGCCAGAAGCAAGAATAAACTCTCTGCATACTGCCTTGATCCTAAGTGTTCGTTCTATCACAGTACGGAAAAGTAGCTGGTAGAGACCTCGTCAACTCACTGTGGGCACACTCTCACAGCGGCTGGTAGAACCTGGTCTCTTTCTCCTCCTGTCTGGCTTTGCCTCCTGACTCTCGAGATGAGCGGATTACTCTGCAAGAGACCCCTGCCAACCACGATGCCAGAGGCCCGAAGTAGTGTGTTCATTTGATTTTGGGCCAGACCCTCCCTCCAAAATTATGAGCCAAATTAACCTTTTATCTTTATAAATTGGCTATCTCATGTGTTTCATAATAGTAATGCAACTTAAACTAATATAATCTCAGGTTTCCTTACTTCACGCCTATCATCAACAGTTTTTACCAAATACCCGTCCGTCTAACACCACACATTGTTTTCAGGACTTCATGTTTTTTTAGTTAGTTTCCCCTAAAAGCTTGTCAGGTATGAAGCTTTACTACCCTACATTCACCAAAGAAAAGGCTGAAACACAGAGAGGTCTTGTCCAAGACATGTGCTAGGAGTGACTGAGTCTCTGGAGGGTGCCTGATGTATGTACGGTGGGTGCACACACAATCCTCATAGTTGTGCTCATCCGCTGAACCCTGTGGTTGATGATCATGCAAAGGGGCTTCCTTCAGCTCCCAGGGCCTCTGTCCTCCTCCACTCCCTAGCCTGCACCCACCCTTCTGCTCTGTTTATTTTCTAAGGCCTTGCTCTCATAATGGCTCAGTAACCCCCTTCTTCTCTCGGGACAGGGATTCCATCTAATCCTTGTTCAATGTAGTACCTGAGTCTCGTCTACTTGCTAGCAGTCCTAATAAAGGGCAGCCATCTAAATTTGGGCTGGACTCAGTTTTCCAGCACTATCCCAACCCATTATCTTGTCCTGAAGATCCCAATTACCTATACTCAAAGTCTCTCCAGCAGACCTTGCCAAAGAATAGCTCAACCTCCAAGTGACTCTCTCCTGTGTTTTCTGATCCTGTTGGCAAGAACTGACTTTGGGACAGGAAGTAATCCAAAGGCAAAGCATTTACCTAGCATGTGTAAAGCCCTGGGTTCTACTTCAGAAGTATGACCACAAAATGAACAAATAACCGACTTTGTCTGGCAAAAGTTAGAAGTTGCAAAGCATGGCATTGAAACGCACTTCATAATTACTCAAGACCCAAAAGGATGTCTCTCTTCAGACAGCCCACCCCTGCCCCCAAACAAAGATAATGTCCTGAGCCAGTGACATGCAGGGAGGAACTCCTTTCTGCAAGCCACAGAGGGGCCTCTGCCACCTGTCAGAGAGGGCACGCAGTTAATTGGGTGACACTTGTGAAGGGCTTTGCGACATGAAGCACACATGTCATCCGGGATCTCACACATGGCGCTCCACACCGCAAAATCCAAGAGCTATTTTTAAGATCTACCAGTTGAGCAGACCTTACAAGTGTCTCCTCCTGCAGCCTACTGCCTACTGTAAATTCATTATTCGTCCACTGAGAGAGAGAGAGAGAGAGAGAGAGAGAGAGAGAGAGAGAGAGAGAGAGACAGAGACAGAGAGAGACAGAGAGAGAGACAGAGACAGAGAGAGAGACAGAGAGAGACAGAGACAGACAGAGACAGAGACAGAGAGACAGAGAGAAAACCTCAAAAAGTGCTCATGATTGTGGGGTGGTGCTGGAAAAGATACAGGGGATATTCACATACCACACACACCCCCAAAAGCAACAACAACAACAACACAACAAAACCTTAGGAAGTTACACTCCATGCCAAGGTTTTTGGGAAACCCTGAGATACTTGCTCTGTTCCATGTATTCTTTTCAAAACAAGCAATCCCAGAGGAAATAAGGGAAGAAACTGGATGGATGTCACTTACACATAAACCACTGAATCACAGCACATGTGACCATCCCAGGACATACATGCTCCAGAGGCTTCGGGATGGCTCACACAAGAACAAAAGCAGTCTCCCTAAAGCTTGGTTACACTTGCAGAGGCAGTTAGGCCAAGTGGGTGTGGGTTTAGGTGTGGTATTGTTTTTAACCTACCAAACCATAATTACACAAAAGCTTTTCTGGCTTCAGGAAAAATCAAGGGTTTATTTTTAATTAATGAGGGCAGGCCCCTAATTCCCTCTTTCAAAGCGCTTCCTCTTGCTAAAGGGAATCCTGTGAATTAGTGGGGAGGTTTAATGAATTGCCTTCGGCTAAGAGGTTTGAGGGCAGTCCCTCTGGAGTGACGTTTGTCCAATGACAGAGCTACCGAGGGCTGCCCACATTCTACCTGGCTTCTCCTTTAATACAGCGGCATGCTGGCTCTCTGATGATTCCCATTATTTTTCCAGTTCTTGAAGTCTGCAGGGGCAAGTGCCAGCACGCTCCCAAACCCTTTTGGATTTATCTTTTACTGTCTATACTCTCAGACGGCACTTCGATCACACAAGGTTCCTCGTCAAACCTGAGTCATGACTCACCTTGAACTGCAACTGTTTTAGAGGAACACTTTTGTGTGGTGTTTAATTAACGTAACTCCTTCAAGTTTTGCTCTATGGGTTTGGTTCTCTGCCTCAGATATATGACAAAATATGGGGGCTCGTTGGAGAAAAGTCTGTGTCAAGCGAACTTCGAAAAGTCGGGCTCTTTCCTAGTGCTTATCTTTTAACTGAAGGAAGGGGAGAAACGTGAGGACAAAGCACCCAGATCCCTTTGGAGTAATCGAGACTTCGCAGACACATGTGACTATCACTGACTCATCACTGACTAATATCAGTACCTAACTTCTTCAGCTGCCAAGCACACATTAGTAGCAGCACTAACTCAAGAATTCTAAATTCACTGGCCATTGGAAGCCCTACATGTTTGTCGTCATAAAAATCAGAAACCATGGGGCTGGAGGGGAGGCTCAGCAGTTTAAGAGTGCTTGATGTTCTTCCATAGGACCCAAGTTCAGTTGCCAGCCCTTGCATGGCAGCTCACAACGGCCTCTAACTCCTGTTCCAGAGGATCTGATGCCTTTTCTGACATCTGCAGGCTCAGGCACGCACGTTGTACATGTGCATATACTCAGCACATGCACATACACACAAATTTAAAAATAAATAAATCTTTGGCAAAGTAAGAAAACCGTTTCAAAGCTGGGCACAGTGGCATATGTCTGTAGTCCCAGATACTTGGGAATCTGAGAAGGGAGCACCGGGTGAGTCTAGTTCAAGGCCAAGCTAGGCCAAGCTAGGTAGACCGTGGCCAGCTCACCCTGTCTCCTCTTTATGAGGTCAGTAGTGTTACATCCCACGGATGAAGCACAACCTGCCACTGTGCTTGGTCCGTGCCTTAAAGAGACTTCTTCAGCTCTTGTAATGGTTAATATTGTCAGCTTGACAGGGTTTGGGGTGGTTGGAGACAGGGCTCTGAACACGACTGGAGGGATTAACCAGTGTAGGGAAGACCACTTTAAATCTGGGCAATGCCATCCCACGGCATTTGGGATGAATAAGGAGACGGCACCAGCATTCATCTCTCTCTCTCTCAGCCTCCTACAGCCACCCCTGCCCCACCACAATGGACTGTATCCTCTCAAACCGTAAGCATGATTAACGCCTTCCTCCCCTGCGCTGCCTTTTAGCAGATTATTTTATTGCACCTTTGTACTCATGGAGTGATGGCTCCCTGGGAGCACATGCTTCATCTACTTCACCGCTGCAGGCCGTTTCCAAGACCAGGGCTCAGCACACAACAGGTGTTTAATAACTACGTGCTGGATACACTTGTTTAAGAGAGCATTTCTCATAATTAACACTGTTATCATTATGTTTTACTTCCTCCTAATTCTCTCTTTTTCCCTCCTACCTCTGAGACAGGGCTCTGATATGTAGCCCAGGCTAGCATGAAACTTGTAAACTTCCTGCCTCGGCCTCCCTCTTGCTGAGATTAGAGTCATATACCAGAATGTCCAGCTGTTCTCCTTTCAATACAAGGAGAACCGGAGACTTGAGACATTGAGTCAGCTGCTCACATCACTTAGCTAGGAGGCAGCAAGGCCAGGCATTCTACCCCAATGTGCCTGCCTGCTGAACTCACTCTAAGCCACTGATCTACTACTGCAGAATCACCCACACTCAGTTCCCACTCTGCACCCAATAGAATATCCACATGATTGTGCATACAAATAAAATTCTGGAAGCTGTTCTCTTCATATGTTTTCTGACTGGGCCTTATGGTCAGCATGCCTCACTTCTGCAACCTAGTGGTTTAATGTTTCTTCTATTTCCTTATGTAACTCTTTTCAGTAAATATACAGACCAAAGAACAGAAACAAGCCCTACGGATTCACTTCCACCTGCTCTAAACACTAATGACAAATCCCTGACCAAAGGAGGGTCACAGGAGCCATCCAGCCTGTAAGATGCTAGGGATGTGACGTGGAGCTTTGAGTGTGCCGGGCTAAGTGCCTCACCCCTGAGCTACAATGCCAGTTCCAAGTACTTTCCACTCTCTAGGGGAGGAAGGTCCCAACTCTTTACACAAAGACCATGAAAAAGGGAGCAACTCACCACATTTCTTCTCTCTTTCATTTTTTTTCAATCCTTCATTACCATGCTTTTCCTCTCTTCCCTCCAGCACATGGGCATGTTTAACTCTCCCTTACAAAGGAAAAGAGGGGCTAGGGAAGGATGGAGGGACAAAGGGAAGGAAGGAAGAGAGGGAGGGAGGGAGGGAGGGAGGGAGGGAGGGAGGAAGGAATGAAGGAAGGTGGCTAATCCTCAACCCATTCATTGCATTCCTCAAAGCTATAGTTCAAACTTTTCTTTTCTTTTTCTTTTTTTGGTTGTTTGAGACGAGGTTTCTCTGTGTAGCCCCGGCTGTCCTGGAACTAGCTGTGTAGACCAGGCTGATCTCTAACTCACAGAGATCCGCCTGCCTCTGCCTCTGTGCTGGAATTAAAGGAGTGCACCACCACCACCCAGCCCAAACTTCTTGAGTGAATATCCCATGCCCACTACCTCCAATTCCCTCTTGTTGATCATTTGTGACCACATGTCAGATTAGATGCCCAGGGTACAACAAGGAAGAAGTGTAGATTGTGCCCCGCAGCATCAGCACACTGCCCTGTCCATCGCTATTGGGATTCCTCTCAGGAAGTGCTTCTGTCTCCCACGGCCTGGTTTCCTGTCAGTTCTGACTCTCTGTGCTTGGGAGTCCTTCTTGATTGCAGCAACAACTTTGCTCTTTCCAATTACGCAAAGGCTCTTTGGCTGAGTCCAGCTTCCCCAGAACTCGGTCACTCTCTTTATGTCATTCTCCTGATCCAAAACCTTCCCATGTCCCCTCTTAGAAACAGGATATCAGAGTGTGGTGGAACACACCTGTAATCCTAGCACTTAGGAGGCTGAGATAGAAAGAGCTCAAGTTTGGGGCCATCCTGGGCTACATAGTGAGAGTCCCATCTCGCAATAAACAAAAGTTAATGAAACAGCTCCAAGTTCTAGTGGAGTGATGTGAAACTCTCCCTTTGGTAAGAAATCACCGACTCCAGGTTCACAGCCTAAATGTTTCCCTCCTGCCTCTGATTTTCTTTATTAAAATCATAGCAATATTCTGACACACTGGGTTGCTTCCTTTAAAAATACAGCTTCCCCCCTTTTTTCAACAGTAATAATTTTCCTGTAATTCATCCCTTATATCTGTTTATCCTTGCTTTGGGAATTCGTTAGTAATTGAAGTAGCCATGGTACAGATTCCAGATTTCAAAGCCAAACTCCACATGCTTCCTGTGTCTTTTTTTGTATCAGTATTAAGGAAACTTTTCTTTGTTTCTGGGAGCATTCGGTGCAGCTGTGGTGTACTGAAGAATTCTAACTTCAAGATATCAGCATGTACCAGGCACAGTGGTGCAGGCCTGGAGCCCTAGCACTCGGGAGGGAGAGACAGAAGGATAGGTGCTTGGCCACACAGTGAGTTTGGGGTCAGCCTAGGATGCGGGGACCCTGTCTCAAAAAAGAGGAGGAGGAAGAGGACAGGTAATTACTGAAAGTTTAAAAGGCATTATTTTTATTAATTAATTAGTTGGTTGGTGTTGTTTGTTTGAGACATTTTTGGGTTTTTTGGGTTTTTTGGGTTTTTTGTTTTGAGACAAGGTTTCTCTGTACAGCCTTGGCTGTCCTGGAGCTCACTCAGAACTAGCTGTGTAGCCCAGTCTAGTCTCTAACTCAGAGAGATCCGCCTGCCTCTGCCTTCCAAGTGCTGGGATTAAAGGCATGTGCCACCATCGCTTGGTTGAGACATGGTCTTTCTCTATAGTCTTGGAACTCACTATGTAGACCAGGCTGACTTTGAAGTCACAGAGATCCTCCTGCCTCTGCTTCCCAAGTGCTGGAATTAAAAGCATGCACTAGCTGGGCTGTGGTGATGCATGCCTTTAATCCCAGCACTCGGGAGGCAGAGGCAGGTGGATCTCTTGTGAGTTTGAGGCCAGCCTGGTCTACAGAGCAAGATCCAGGAAAAGGCACAAAGCTACACAGAGAAACCCTGTCTCGAAAAATAAAAAAAAAAAAAGCACGCACTACCATACCCAGCCTCTCTTTCTTTCTCCCTTTCTTCCTTCCATTCTTTCCTTATGTATGTATGTATGTATGTATGTATGTATGTTTTTGGAGACTGAGTTTCTCTATGTATCCCTGGCTATCCTGGAACACTCTAAGTAGATCAGGCTGTCCTTGAACTCATAGAGATCCACCTGCCTCTGTCTCCCAAGTGCTGAGATTTAAGGCATGCATCACCACCGCCCAGCTAAAAGAGGATTATTTTTATTCTATGCAGTCTAAAATACCACCTTTTACAGATTGAGTACTCAATTAATGTTGAGTAGATGCAACTGCACAATGTTATATTCCAAGAGTTTAGTGCCCTGCTATTTTATGTGGGTTCTTTGTGGGGGAAAAACTTTTATTATTACATTTTCTTAGTCCCCGCGGTAAACAGTAAATGTTCCATCGATATTTAGTGGCTGACTGAATGGCAGGGTAACACACGACTAGAATTTGTTGCTTTGCTTAAATAAGAAAATACTGACCTGGGAGACCACTGATTCGGATGGCTGCTCCACAGGTTGGGGGCAGAGCCTTCACAGGGCACCTCGGGGTAGCTTGTGGAGCTTGGGCGCGTTTGTTAGTGCGATCTTCTTTATGACCCATGTTAGGGAGAGCACTTCTGAAGCGATGTAGTTGCGTACCACCTTATAAAACGCAGCTTCATTTCATGTGGGACATTACTTTAACTGCAACCTTATAATTAAGGCTAGCCTATAGACAAAAATGTAATGCTGGTAATTATGGTTCCTGGCTTTATAGGAAGGGAGATGACCCTTGCCTCAAGAGGCCCAATAGTGACAGCTTTAAGAACATCTGCTGTGGATTATTCATCCTCCGTCATGATTTGGGCACGGAATTGTTAAATGTGGGTCCTGCAAGGCACTGCTTCCACGAACTTGGTTTTTCTTTTTTTCTTCTTATAAACAAACATATGTGTACTTCAGTATTTCAGTGGTTTCTTTCAGTGGGTACCCTCAAGAACTGCTCTACAAACGCTCTCAAAAATTCGCTCTCCTCAGTGTGTCCACAGCCTCCAGGTGACAGACACCATGAAGATTCCCACAGGCAGCATGTGTATACGTGTCAAACAGAGAGTGTTCTTTTACGGCATGTGGCGAAAGCAAGCCGCACGGTGACCAGACTGTCATTTGACAGATGCCTCATGACTGCCTCCAGCAGCTCAACTTTATGACAAATACAAGGAACTCTTCTGTTATTTGCCTTTAAATGTGACTGCAGTCCACAAGGACAATGTTTGAAAAACCTCTTGGTTAAAAATCCTTACCTAGGCCATCAGTGTCAAAACAGCTCTTTTCTCTTTCTTCAGCAATAACAACATTAGACCATCAGCACTCCACTTTAAAGGATGCAATACTGAACTTCACTATTCTGTCATAAAATTTCTAAGCTCAGTATTTCTATTCACATAATACCTCTGGTTATGACTCTCTGTTACTGGGTATCCAGTTGACGTATGGTGAGCGGCTGAAAAATACAGGTCAGCCTGAGACACAGGGGACCGTGACATATGATCTGAAGAACACAGGGCTGTGACTTAACACTAGCCACGCTCGGGTTTATAATGTGAGGCAAGAAAAGGAATAGTAAATAATAATATACAGGACAGAAGAGCAGACGGCATGATAGATGTGCAATAAAATCGCCATGGGCCTTCAGAAAGAAATGCATCTCTTCTCCTGGAGAAACTCGCAAGGGCCAGCAGAGGAAGTGGCATCAGAGCGGCTTGGAATAACAAGACAGAGGGGCAGTGGTGATCCACCCGAAGAGAGGTGTTGGAAGGGAGTCTGGGACTTGTCTTTAAAGCAAAACATTTGGGCTGGGGAGGGGGCTCAATGGGTAAGGCACTTGCAAGGCAGTGCAAGGATCTGACTTCACATTCTCAGAACTCATGTAAGCCAGTGTGGCAGTGAGCATCTGTGACTCCAGTGTACCTATGGGGGGGTGGGAGGTGGGAAAATCCCCAAAAGCTGATGGGCCAGTTAACCCGGCCTACAAAGTGAGGAATACCCATGAGATTCTGCCTCACAAGGTGGAAGGCAAGGAGACTGACAGCCAAGGTTGACCTCTGACCTCCACACATTATATTATCTTGGTTACCTTTCTACTGCTGTGATGAAACATTATGACAAAAAGCCAACTTGGGGAGTAAAGGGTTTACTTGGCATACGCATACTGAATCACAGTCCATTGAAGAAAGCCAGGGCAAACACTCAAACCAAGCAGGAACCTGGATGCAGGAACCTGGATGCAGAAACCTGGATGCAGGAACCTGGACGCAGGAGCTGATGCAGAGGTCATGGAGGGGTGCTGCCAACAGGCTTGCTCCCCATGACTTATTCAGTCTGCTTTCTTATAGAACCCAGGACCACCAGTCCAGGTGTGGCCCCACCCACAGTGGCCTGGGTCCTCCCACCACATCAATCACTAATTAAGAAATGTCCTATGGGATGGGTTTGTCTACAGCCCAATTTTATGGAAGCATTTTCTCAATTGAGGTTCCCTCCTCTCTGGTGACTATAGCTTATGTCAAGTTGACATAAAATTAGCCAGCAAATACACTATAGCAGACATGTATGTGTACGTACACACACACACACACACACACACACACACACACACACACACTTACTTCTTTAAAATCTCTTGATAACAGAACCTGAGGGAGAACCACACTATACTTAGGATGGACCAAGGCCTAAACTAAGAGCTTACAGTAGTGAATTCTTAAAGACAATACAGAGGGGGGGCTTCCTAACAATATATGGCAATAATTTTTGAGGTATGACACCAAAAACCCCAGGGAAGAAAAAAATAGATGGATTGGACTTCATCAGCATTATAAAAGTTTGTGCCTCAGAGGACAGTGCCAAGCCTAGGGAATGTCAACCCAGAACAGAAGAAAATATGTGCAAATCAGATGTCTGATGTAGGATTAATATCCACAATATACAAAGAATGCCCACAACTCAACAACAAAATAACCAACCCACTCCCCAAAGGGAAAAAAACATAGGTGTAGATATTTTTCCAAAGACTATATGTCACCTGGACACATGAGACACTTTTAGAAACACCACACACCACTCAGAGATGCTGATCCTTAAGAAAATGCAAATCCAAACCATGATGAGATGCCACTCATACCTGTTACCATGGTTTTATTTCCAAAACAAGCAGAAAGTAAGTGTTGATGAAGATGTGGAGAAATGGGAATGCTTGTGCTCTGCTGGCAAGATTCAAAATAATATAGCCACTAGAGGAAACAACGTAGAAGTCCCTCAAAATGGCGATCGATCCAATTCTATGTGATTAAACAGTTGGCTTCGGAAGAGCATTGGGATGTAGTTAATTAAAAGCAGGCATTCTGGGTATATTCCCCCCAATGAAATAGATGCAGGAACTCTGATGTATACACTCACAGTCACAGGTAAATGTCAATAATTGGATGGGAAATATTATTATTCAACATTAGTCAATCTTAAAACAGAAACTATGGGCCGGCTAAATGGCTCTGAGGGGGGAAAGCACTTTCCATGCAAGCCTTGAGACAACCTGAGTCATCACGGCAGAAAGAGAGAACCGACTGTACAAAGTAGTCCTCTGGCGCGCATACATGGGCCCACAGACATAAAAATACAAACAATACTAATCTTTTAAAGTTTATGTGTACATGGGGAGTGGTGTGTGCACATGTAAATGCAGTGCCATCAGATTCCAGAAGAGGGAGTCATATCCCCAGGAGCCAGAGTTATAAGCTGTTGTGAAGCGCCCTGTGTAGGTGCTAGGAACCCAGCTTGGGTCCTCTGCAAGAGCAGTATGCTCTCTTAACCCACTCTCCAGCCCCCTAAAAATATTTTTTAAGAAGGAAAGTGTGCCAGACGATCCAACATGAATGAACACTGAAGACATTGTGCTAAGGGAAATAAGCCCATCAGAGGAGGATCAATACTGCAGAATTTCACTTGGATGTGGCATCTAGAGTAAGGGAAGTCATAGAGCCAGAAAGTGGAGTGGTGGTTGCCAGGGCCGGGAGTCGGGTGAAGGGAGAAGTTGCTGTGCAAGAGTAAAGGACTTACTTCAGTTCTGAAGGGGAAAGGAAAAGATTTCTGAAGGTGGGTGGTGGTGATCTTTGTACAGAAGTGTGAAAAGCACTTTAAAAAATGGAGAGGATGGGGGTGGGGAGCAGCTTGGTGGTCTATTCTCTTCCCCATGGGGGAGGGAGTGTTGAGAAGAAGAAGAAATAAACTCAACCAAAAAAAATTCCACTCTCCTTTCTATTCCTGTTAGCATTCAGGAATTTACACTGGCCTGCTCTCAGGGACCTAGCAGGACACATCAGTAGCAGCAGCCAAGAAGTGACACTGTAGTTACTACAGCCACTACATCCCAATGGGCATGCTCTGTCCCCTTATAGAAGGGAAGCCCAGCTTGCCCCCCCCCCCCCCACCCTTCTGCCTTTGCTCAGAGACTGCCTCTGCACCTCCCCCCAATAACCGCCCACTTGAGCTCTGCTGCATGGTGTGACTTTGTGGTACCCCTAGGCTCCAACCCAGCAAGGTCACCTTCCGCTGCTAATCTATTGCAGTCCCTACTGTGGTCAACACCTTCTAGCCTGCACCCCCTCCTCCTCCACCACCCTCCACCCTGTCCAGAACCCCCTTGAGCTCAGAGGCCAGGCCTGGGCCACCACTCTCTCCCTTACTGGCCTGGATCTTTCTTAGTCCCCATCACGTCCTAGGAGCATCCGTGGGCTGCCTCAGCTGGGAGCAGTCACACAGAAGAGGGGTTTAAGCAGGGGCATTAGGGATCTGTATGCCAACAGCAACACTGTTTAACATAATGCAAGAATTACAACAGAGCTAAGCAAATGCCAAACGACTCCTTGCTTATCTCTTGCAGCTCAGAAGCAGGTTTTCCTCCTATCGGTCTGGCTCACACTGGGTCTCTTAATGAAGTCTTTCAGGAGCATTCTTTGAAGCTCCTCTGACCAAAACTAATACACAGACAAACAAGCAGGCTGCTGCACAGAGGCGAATCGGTGTAAAAAGGCGGCTGTGTTCAATCAATGCTTTCACCTCCTTGAGGAAGGCCAGGTGACATGCACCCAGAAATGAGGAAAGTGACCACCTGGAGTGATCTACAGTCCTGTCCTTTCTTGTCCCTGCCATCGGCCCATCAAAGGACCCAGTTGTAAGGCACCTCTTTATCAGAGAAAAATATCTCCAAGGTGTCCCATGGAAGCTTCTCGCAGCACAGAATGAGATGGGGGGAACCAAAGGGTATATTGTCGATGTCTGGTTTCTCTTTCCTTTCCGTCTTCTATCCTCATTTTCTTTCACACACTGAGTAAAGTCAGCAAAAGTAACAGTCACAATGTCGGTGCAAGCCACGAAGCCCAGTTCTCCTCGAGCTGTGCTGGATACAGAACCTGGTCACCAAGCAGAATAAGTTTCTCTGATGAGATGGTGTGGGGGACCTACGCGAAAAACAAAAATTGCACAAACTTCCAGGGTGGGTGAAGAAGGACAGTGGGAGCCAGGACTGGGGGCTGGTTGCACTTGACCCAAGAAAGAGAAGGCATGCACCAGGCCCTGGGCTTGGTGGCTGGAGAAGCAGGTGGTGAGACAGGGGAATGAACCTGGAGGGATGAGGATGAGGAGTTGTAGGCAAGAGCAAGCAAGAACTGCACTGAGAGCTGAGGAGAGGGAAAGACCACTGATGGAAAGGCAATGCCTCAGAAACTTCACTCTCAACTAGGCTGCATAGAAGCCCAGGAATAGAGCAGAACTACCAACCTCCTGCCGGACCTCTCAACCCATAACCATGGGGGGAAGGGGGTCAGGGCAGGAACAAGGGGCTTCGTTTCTCTATTCTCCTTCCTTCCTGCTCTCTTTCCCTTTAGAATATTTTCTCTAGTCTACCAGTATCTGCTCACAGCTCATATTCACAACCCACTCACTCACACACGCGCGCACGCATACACACACACACACACACACACCACCACCACACCATACCACACCACCACACCACGACCTCCGCCCCCACTCACAGTCCATGCACACCACAAGCTGTGAGAACGAGAATGTCAGAGCTCGAGGGACAGGTAGGCCTGTGAGATGTGTGGAGGCGTTTCCGTCCAGGGTGTGCAGCAGAGAGGGAACAGGAAGCTGGAAGAACACCTTCATCAGCAGGGTATAAAGTGACGGCAGCTATGCTGAGAGCAGAACCCATCTCTCCTGGGGCCAGGAAGAACTCCAGGGATTTCCCAGTCTGTGCCACCGTCCTTCAGAGCTCGCCATTGGACAGAATGGGATTTGAATCAGGACCAGAATGCTAGTCTAGCAAACACCAGGCCCTGGGCTCAATCTCCCGTGTGCCTCCTTGCTCCCCGCAGAAACAACAGGGAGAATGTACATGCAGCACCAACAATACGGTTGGGGCTATCTATGGTGGAGTGCCCTCACTGAAACGCGCTTTTCTTTTCTATTTTAGTTTTTACGGGTTTTGTTCTCACTGAATTCTGGACTTGTACACTTTGATATCTATTATAAGACAACAGCCTATCTCTTAGAACCACATTAAAAAATAGGTTTATAGAAGCAACCCTTAAAGCATGAAAGGGCTTTTTATTACCTAATATACTTTAATTGGGAGCCTCTCCTCCTCTAATTAGATGTGTGAACCTCAACATATTTTACATTTTTATTAGCCAGAAGGTTCATCTGTAATACAGGCACTTCCTTCTTGGTATCATTAATTCTAAAACCTTCCTTGCTTTTAAATTAGCTTTTCTTATGTTTTTTAAACTACAGGATAATAGAGAACTTTATTTTTTGATGACAAAAATCTAAATAGCTCCCAAATGTCTCATTCATTCCACAAACACTTATTGATCACATATCCTGTACCAAGGCCTTGTTCTGCTCTCAGAGATCAGAAATAGACAACATATTTAGTGTAGGGTCCCATAGCAAGGCGAAAAAACAGAACTCAAGGTACCGTGGAATTTTGGAAATAGCAAAAAGGTTGTACAATTTTATGAGAGTACTGCAAACCACCGAATTGTATGTTTTAGGGAGTAAATTTTATGGGTTGTACCTGTGGAAGTTTGGGAGGGGATGTGTGATGTTTTTACAATGACAGGTATCTAATAAATGTCTTCTAAAGAACGTGATCAGAGCCACACTGAGTAGTGGAGGCCTGTCACCCCAGCACTTGGAAGGCTGAAGCAGGACAATCAAGAGTGTGTGTGTGTGTGTGTGTGTGTGTGTGTGTGTGTGTGTGTATCTCCAGCTATATATGCACTAAGTTCAAAACTGCCTGGGGCTATATAGTGAGACCCTGTCTCTATCAAGCAAACAATCAATTGATCAATCAATTATTGCATTTAATGAAAATATATCTACCAAAACAGAGATGAATATGTATATATAAAAAAAAACCTTAATTATTATTATAGTTGGCATTAATGCTCTGCTACTACTGTGTTTTTAAGTCCCGCCCTGTCATCACCCAGAGTTTAGCTGTCTCCATGTGTTGGTCCTGTTTACGGCACAACACGAGCTAGGAAATACACAAGCTGTCCCCATCCTTAAAGCATGTGTTTCTTACTACAGAGTCCGACCTTAGCCTGGAAGACCGCTCTCAGGGACCATTCCAGCCAGACTGTCCCTTTCACTTGGGCTGTGACTTTCATCTTGGTCCCATCTTCCTAGGGGTTCAACCCATCTCCGTGGGAACGGGAGAACCAGAGGCTGGAGTCTGCTCTCGGCAAATCCCTGTCCAAGTGTGACGAACCCGATCTTTATCTGTGAGTGTCTTGTCCCATTGTAACACGACCTCCCTGACACATGGCTGTGCCTCCTAGCGTAACAGCAAGTCCCTTGTGATACCAAATTACTAAAACACACCAGAACCCCACTAAGTATTTGGTGTCCTGTTGTCACGGTATCGTTTCCCAACACGTATTCTCAAGTAAAATGCTGCATGCCATCATTTAGCAGTCTCATCAAGAATTTCTACAGAATATACTAAAAAATCACAACATGTGGGGAAATAGGACCAACCAAAACAAAGCATTTATAAAAATGCCATTAAAACAGATCTGCTACTTTGCATGCTAATTAATACACATAATTTTTTTCGTTAAAATATTAATAGAACTGTCTAAAATTAGGTTGCCTTATTAAATAAACTTCATTGTCAAGAAAAAAGTTACAGGGTCAGCAATATGGCTCAGCTGGTCATGGTGCTTGCCACCCAGCCTGGCAACCTGAGTTCAACCCCTGGGACCCATGGTAGCAGGAGAACCAACTGCATGCAAGTTGTCCTCTAAGTTCCACAGGTGTGGATGGACGCATGTGCGCATGAGCACGCACTGTGCACGCGCGCGTGCGCGCATACACACACCACACACACACACACAGAATAAACAAATAAATGGAGGAAGAGAAGAAAAACATTTTAAAAATAAAAAACAAGTAAAATCAAAATATCTTTACCTTACTTCAACTTCTCAAATGGACTTTTTCCGAAGTCTGTTTTCAAAGAATGTAGGAATATAAACCAGGCACTGTTATAGTGCAGGTGTCCTGGCTAGTTTTATGTCAACTTGACACAAGCTAGAGTCATCTAAAAGGAGGGAACCTCAATTGAGAAAAAGGCCTCCATAAGATTCATTTTCTTGATTGGTGAGTGATGGGGGGTGGGGGGCGGCCCAGCCCATGGTGGGTGGTGCCATTTCTGGATTGGTGGTCCTGGGTTCTATAACAAATCAGGCAGAACAAGCCATAGGGAGCAAGCCAGTAAGCAGCACCCCTCCCTGGCTCTGCATCAGCTCCTGCCTCCAGGTTGCACTCTGTTTGAGTTCCTGCCCTGACTTCTTGTGATGATGAACAGTGATATGGAAGTGTAAGCAGAATAAACCCTTCCCACCCCAAGTTGCTTTCTGGTCATGTTATTTCATTGCAGTAATAGAAACCCTAAGACAGCATGTCAATAAATCCCAGCTGCTCAGGACCAAAGTGTGAGGATCACCAAGTTCAAGGTCAGCCTGGGCCTAGAACATAGCTAACCCTGTCTGATGATGATGATGATGATGACTGATGATGATGACGACGACAAGTACTGACTCCTATAAGTTGGCCTCTCACACACACACACACACACACACACACACACACACACACCCCACTGCATTCAAGTTGGGGGGAGGGGCACACACACACACAATAAATAAACAGATGCAGTCACAAAGAACAATACAATAAAAACAATGTAAGGAATGTCATTGAACAGATTCCCTTAAGTCCAGAGTTGTCTCACAGAATTTCCAGGTATGTCAGGTTGTTTGACTGTATTTAAATCAGTCCGGAGCAAGCCGAGTTCTTACACCTACTTTCATTTTTTCCTCTTTATTTCTTACATTCCTCACTGTTATAGAACAATTTCCCCCCTAGCAAGAGATCAACAGGCTTTGCATTTGCTGCCCTTTATCTGGGGCAGGCCAAGTATTGCTCGTGTGTCCATGTATACAGAAAGATGAGAGAAAACACCAACTATAATTCCTGCAAGAGGATACTAGATATCATGTTTCTCCATCAGGGACTTTTTAAAAATTTCACAAATGTATTATTATACCTTCCACAATTAAGACTTTAAAAGATTAATATTTTATACTATGCTTTATAATTCTGTCCTTCCACAGTATAGCACCCAAGGATTTAATCTGTAAATCAAGAAATGACTCTTAGTAGGGCTTCGAGAAGAGAATGAGGTTAGCAAGTGGTGGGGTGTTCAGAGAATTTAGCACTAACTTCCTTATTCAAATCTCCATCTTTGAAACTTTGCAACTTGCTCATTGTTAAATCCTGTTAAGTCCTAACTTCCTGATTATTTAGCCTTATCAATAACTAATGTTTTCCAGGTATGGTGGTGCACTTGGGAAACAGGGGCAAGGAGGATTACTGTAAATTCTGGTGCACACACACACACACACACACACACACACACACACACACAGAGTCTGTGAAGGATATTCACAAAAGGTCTGAGCTAGGAGGCAGCATGGATTGGAGCATGTCCATGGGGATGGATCACTGGTTTTTGCCTCTGCCCAATGGATACCATACAACTAACTGTCCATACCCCCCTCACAAGGTCATTAAGCGAACTCAACAAGGTAAGAGATGTGGAAACCTTAGCACACCTACCGTGCTTTTTAAAATGTCACATTGGTAATTACCAGCATGGTTATTAGCACAGCCCCTTCACTCCAGCTCCCTGCAGCAAATAAAATACCCTGAGGTTGAGACATGCATAGCCAGCCTAACGATGCAGAATATATCAATCGATAATTATAACATCACTGACATGTAAAAGATTCATCAAAAAACATTAAATAGTAAAATTTCCCTTAAGTTAAAATCCTCCCACATAAAGAAATGTTTAATCTCCATGAGCGAAGTGCCTGACTCCAACCAAGAATTCAGATAAAATACCAAAACAGATTCCGACAGATGAAAGAGATCAAAGGAATATCTCAGAGAAGAGAAGCCCACACCCTAAGGAGAAAGGACAAACACAGACAAACACAAACACCCTTTGAAATCACAGATGGAAATCCATCTTCCTCTCGGCTTCGCTGTGAAGAAAGGCATGCCTCTGCCACCGCACACATTAGAAAAATAATGCACACCCCCACAAACACATCCAGATGTTCACGAATATTCATGACAGTGCTTCCAATTTGGTTTGGACTTGTCCTTGATTTATTTTTGATTAAGTTCCATCAGCTTCTGCTGGGTCTATGAGATAAATGGCATTGCTGTAGCACAAATTTAGACCATCTTCATATTTTAAGTAATTGCAGAAAGTCTCTCAAACTACCCCTTATAAATGAATAATTTATTCACAGGCCTTGGAATGCCAAAGATAGAAGCAGTTGCCTCACTTCCTGAAGCTGCACTCTAATTCTCCTGCTAAAGGTGTTAAATTAAGTCTCCACTTGTAATGCAGGGCCTGGCATCTGGGGGAGGTAGGGTTATAAAGTGACAGATCAACGGGGTGGGGATATTAGCACTGATTTTCTCTGATGAGCAATGTCACATTAGGGAATATTACAGAAAAAGTAGGAATTGGGCTCTGGGAGTCCTGAGATATACCATATCAGGACTCTAGCTTTGTCCTTCCAGATTCTGCATACATGGTTGAAAAGCTGAACTAACTGATAACATAAAACGAATTTTATCAATAGCTCACTATCTTGCTTTCCTCCTCTTAAAGCTGGTTGTAGAGGTACATGCCAGTCACCCCAGGAGGCTGAGGCATTAGGACTGCCAGAACGTCAAGGGTAGCCTGCTACAGAGGAAGTGCCACGCCAGTCAGGGCTACATAGAGAGACCCTGTCTCAAAAAACATAAGAGGATGATTGAATAAATGAGGAGAAACCTTGAAACTTCCAAGAGGGGGTTTGGGGGAGAGCAATTGCAAATCAAAGTATCCTGCTGCAATGGGTACAGCAATGGAAAAAGAGGCTTCAAAACACAGCCAACCATTACACTGGGTATTGGGGCTAAGGAGTAGCATCTCACTGAAAGAGCACTTGCCAGGCATACCCAAGGCTTGAGGTGAAATCCCCAGGATTTAAATGGATGAGTGTGAGTGTGTGTGTGTGTGTGTGTGTGTGTGTGTGTGTGTGTGTGTGTGTGTGATATGACCTGTAGACCAGGAGGCCAATGGCAGCCATGATATCGGCTGCAAAGATCACAGCCCAGCCCCAGGTGACCTCCACCCTGGATTCTCCATGGACACATCTGTGACCCTATTCCAGATGCTAACTCTCCTCAGGCTCCAAGCAGGACCCTGGAAGATAGGTGGCTGGCTACTTGGTCTAGGTCCATCACATCTTCATCAAAGCTCTCCAGTCTCACCTCTGACTGTCTCACGAAATGACATGAGAGACGTAGCCTAGAAGACTCCCTTTGGCTGCCAGCAAACACACAAGCATTCACCACTACGGCAGAATATCTGAGAAACAGCTCAGAACAAGGAGAGATGAATTCATTTTGGCTCCCAGTGTGAACGGTCTAAGTCCATGGTCTACTGCTCTTTACCAGCTAGGACTGGTGAGTCGAGCATCATGCAGGGGGCGTGAAGATGATGAAGCATGCCAAGGAGGCAAAAAGCAGAACAAGGAACAGGACAGCGTATACTCCTAAAGCATGAACCCCAGAAACCGACCTCTGCCGACAGGCATCACCTCCAGAGTCTCCCTTGCCTCCCACAAGTGCCATTAATTATGACTCTTTCAGTGATGAATTAATCTTTGATCATCAGGACCCCCATGATACAATCACTTCCAAAATGCCCCATCCATTTACAGCCAAGCCTTTTAATTCATGAGCCTTCGGGGGATACGTCGCCATCTAGCCCATCACATCCCTTTAAATTTTGTTTCATTCCAAGACCAAACCGCCTCTAGTGAGTTACAAATTAAACATTTTTTTAAAGTAGCCTGTAATTAGCTTGTGATTAGCACATATAAATTACACTGTAATCTCCCATGTTTAAAAAAAAAAAAAAAAAAAAGAGGTTTGTTAAAAGTAAACATTTAGATCACACTACAATTTTGGCAACTTGGTCTCAATATTCCAAGGCTCCAAAAAAAGTACTGGCCCTGGGCCTTACTGGAAAGGCCTGGCGATGTTGCCATGTGCCTCCTGCTCCAGGGAGCTGCTGATTTTTCCATGGAGAGGCCCCTTGTACTTGAATTTCTTGGCTTTTTTTTTCTCCCCAGTCCATGTGAATTTCATTGGCATTCCGGAATTCTGTCAGAGCTACCTAAGCAGAAACAACAAATCGCAAAGTGTTCCCTTCCTGGCAACTGTTCGTCTTTAAATATTTTAACTTATTTTCCGTCTATTTTTCTCTGTGTGTATCCTATGCGTGTGTTCTCGTGGGGGGGGGGGGGTGCGGCAAAGTCTCAGGTAGCTTCTGGTGTTTGAGGCAGGGTCTCTCACTGAACTTAAGCTCACCCATTGGCTAGACCAGCTAGCTGGCTAGTGAGCTCCCGGGATCTATCTGTTTGTCTTTACCAACTGCCAGCACTGGGGTTACAGACACAAATCACAACTTTTGGCTGTTACATGCATTCTGGGGGTCTGAACTCAGGCCATCCTGTGTGAGTGGCAGACGCCTTATAGGATACACAGTCCTCTTATCTCCTCACCCAGGTGCTTCTATTTTAAACAGAATCCTTTGGGGGTAGTTTCTTCTTCCAGGCACAGTGTATGTCATCGATGCAAACTAAAACCAGTCATTTCTGACTACTTGTGAGCAAAGAGGTGAGGTTGCTGGTGTGTTTTTGAAAACTCTGCAGATCTGTCCGCTCTTCGACCAAAGCATCACATAATGCACAGGTGTCTGTGATTGCGTAAGCAGCCTGCAAAGATGTCCAAGGAAAAAGATGAAAAGCCACACATCCATTGTTGGATTGGCAAAGTCCTTCTTAATAAACAGAGGTACCGTATGCCAAGATCAAACCCAGCGCCAAGAGTTCTGTTTATGGTGACATTCACTCCGTGCAATACACAAAAACTGCTGACTAAATTGGGACCGGCCACGGGAACACAAATGTGACTTTGTCTGTGAGGAGCCAGAGCAGGGGGCAGTGTTACCATCTGGCTTAAGATATAATGCCTCAGTGTGTTTTGACATCAAGTGTGCAAATCCCCCAGCAGAAATGGACTTCAGACTCCCGTCTCGGGGCCCACTGATTCCGATTGCAATCTGCAAGTCAACAGTGGCCCAAAGCTAGAGAATAATGGAGGCTAACACAAAGCGAAACAAAACGAAAACAAATGCCTTTCACAGCAGCCAGTTTCGGAGGGTGGGGGCTCCAGCAGGGTAATTCAGGAGTATATGTAACATGGTTCTCAATTTTATCTGATGGAAACCGGAACAGGAACACTAAGGGTACAGTTGTCCCATATTCTCAGCTCTGGGTGCCTTCCCTAGCAACACCAGTATCCTAGAGATTAAGTCAGGTGACTTCGCATTCCCTATACTTCCTAGAATATCTAGGAGCTCCAATGTGCAGAAACTATGCTTTCTACGGACTCTGCTGTCTACATAGAAGAGTGATGAACAGAACACAAGAAAAAGACCCACACAGGGTGGACTAAGGATATTCATCCACATGAAGCTATGGCAAACAAGAACAAATTCACCTTGGCCTAGCCGGCCAATGGAGGTGAAAAATGGAAGTATTTTTGTTTTGTCTTGTCTAAAGGACAAATCAGAATAGCATTGTGCTTGATCTCTTTCTGCATTTGATAATCCAAGGCCTCAGGAAGAGCAACATGACTGTGTCCCCATGACCTTCAGTCCTCACTTCCAACGACCCGGAACAAATGATGTTCCCTCAAGGTCTCATTTTCCCTCTCAACCTTTGACCTCCACCCAAACTACGACCTTTATCTGCGTCTTGATTATTCAACTTTATGCTCACCTCTGCTATCAAAACATGTCGCCAGCCTTCCAAATTCTTTGTATCTGAGATGCCCAGGTGTCACCTCCAGGATGCTTCCAGACTTTCCTACTGAGCCAGGGACCCTCATCTGCATTCCTGTGTGCCCTCAAAGAGTCTGCTAGCTCCTCTCATGCCCACCACACTCTGAGCTCTCTCCAAGTAGAGAAAACATCTGTACTTGGCATCTCTCGAAGAGCTAAAATGCCAAGTACAGGCTCGAGGCTCACTAAATATTTTCAGTTGATTATGCACATAAACAAACTCAACAAATGCTTATCGGGAAGGACATAGATATCCACTTGAGAGAACTGCCTGACTGTGTACTACACTGTGTTTGCTTTTTTTTTTTTTAACCTAAAAAACAAACGCCCTTAAAGAGTCATAAAAGTATTGGGGGAGGAGTAAAGACGAGTAAGAGTAACAGGATGCTGGGAACTGCTGAGGATGGGGGCCGTGCACAGGAAACCCATTGTCACGTGCTGCTGATGTGTGTTTGAAATTTCCCTAAATAAAAAGCTAAAATCCCACACCCCAGCACTCATGTGCATAAATATTAATGAAGTATCAATAGTGGGAACTCTTCAGCACTCCTACAGGAATGTCTGAACTGGGAAGAGGAAGGAAGGACAGGAAACAGACAGTTCTAAGTCACTTAGGGTGACCTACAGTTTGTTTTACTTACTCCTCTTAACCATGAGATGGTGACAGATGGGGAAACTGAGGCACTCCCCAGTCTTCCCGCCTCAGCTTCCTAAGTGCTAGGACGACAGCTGGGTACCAACACACCTGATTTTATTGCTGCCATATTACTTAAGAGCTCTGTCTGGAAAGATTACATTATCTGGGATGGTTAACTTATTAAAACTTAATCTGAAAAAAAAAAAACAAAAATTATTAAAATTGCAAGAAATAATAATTACACCCTAGTAGCATTCCCACACAAGGGACAGTGGTTTTGGTGTTCCCCTTCGGGGTAATCCAGCACAGTATCTTTGTTTATGTTTCCAGTATCCCAAAACCTGGCTGAGTCTCTACCTGGCTCCTTTTCTCTTGTACACATATCACCGTGATAACAACTTGGCAGAGACTCCAGGCCAGGTTTCAACGCACACCACCAACTCTAGGTCACCCTAGGTGGAGATTTCTATATCAGCTCTATGCCACACCAAGGACCACACACAACGTTGTCTTCTGCAGAACTCCGAAGCCGTAACCTCAAAGACACCTTGGAAGCGAATGCTGCCAGTAATAACAGGCCACCAGGAGCATGCGTCCCCTTTCCTGGCCAGGGTGCCGCTTTGACAGATGCCAGACTTAGCATCACTAGAGATGAGCCCATTATGGACTTGGAAAGCCGCTGTCACTTCTGATTGCCTCTTCTCCCAGCCAAAAAAATAATCGCATGGTACTCAGGGAGGTGCCAAATGTGTGGAAATACGGGCCTCTTCCCTGCTGCGCACAAACACTAATGTCCCTATCCCCAGCAGAAGCCAAGGCTGCCGTCCAAACACACCATCCCTTTAAGGCCTATTTGGTGCTAAGTAAAAAAATGTTCCCCGTCGCTATGTGAATCAGAACCTGTGCGTGTACTGTGGCCCTCCTACCATCCTACTCCGTTTTCCTCCTCAACAATGGCCCCAGGGACACATGACCAAATGCTGTATTCCGGTCAGGCCCTGGAGAAATAGCTTGTCATCTAGTCCAGAAAGGTAATCACTAACATAATTATCAAAACCTTTTCTTTTTCAGGGCTAAGTCAAGCATCTCTGTAGGAAAGCTGTCCTTCTGGCTGGCTTGTTCGCTAGCTGACACGTAATTAGCTCTTAGGCATCACGCAGGGTCCCCACCCCTGACATTTCGAAGCTAAACACAAATATCTAAACACCTTTCTACAGAATAGTTTTCTCAAATGCCAAAATTTACCCAGAAGATTTAGACTAAAACAAAGCCATAAAGCGATTTAACCCGTTACCCCCAAACTTTCTGTACTCAATGCTAGTGTTTTGGTTTGGTTTGGTTTGGTTTGGTTTGGTTTGGTTTGGTTTGGTTTGGTTTGGTTTGGTTTGGATACAGGGTCTCATGTACAGGATGGCCTCCAGTTCTCTATGTGGCTGAGGATGACTTTCAACTCCTGATGCCCTTGTCTCCACTTTTTAAGGGGCTAGGATTATAGGCGTACACCAAGCCATCTAGTGGATGTAGTGCTGGGAACTGAACTCGGAGCTTCCTGCATGCTAGGCAAGCACCCTTATCAACTGATCTACATCCCTGGCCCCTTGAGGTTGTCTTCTAAATGACTTTGCAACCACATGACACACATTAAGCCACTGTTTCTTCTGTGGAATATCTTTACCGCTTTGGGTAGGTTACTCTTTCTCAAAGCTACCTCTCAGTTGCCTTAGCCAGGGCAACCTTGGAACACAGAGCACAGCTCCTCCAAGCCCTCAGGCCGGAAGCTGTTGTGACAGGTAAACATGCAGGTGATGATATCTGGTTTGTTTGAAGGAAGGACTAAAAATCTAGAAATGAACTTAAAATTGAGATGGAATTTTAAAAAAGGTGGGGGCGTGCTTAGAGCTGAAAGTTAGAGATGTACAAGACAATGAATTGCCATTGGTCCAAACCATGACAAGCTAATCATTGAGAAAGGTGACTCCGAGCAAGATGCTGGCATTGGATGTGTGGCCTGAAGAATGGATGAACCTGGAATGCATCTAACATGGATTTCTAAGCTCTGGAGCTGTGTGAATGGCACCTACAAATCCATTTGATAACCTGACCACCAGCAGCTCCAACAATAATCACCTTTACTTCTCTGACTTGTCTGGAATTTCACCGAAAGAAGATGTGAATGTGCCCCTCTGGAATCCTACTGATCTCTCTAACCACAGTTTAAAAATGAACAGTCAAATCCCCAGCCTGGTTCAAATTAGCTCCCATCAATTTTACCCACTACCACCTTTGATGGGAACTAATTAAGCTCCTGTGATTTTTTTTTTTCCCCCAGACTGTCTTTTTCTGCTCTGGAAGAGAGCACATCAAATTAGGCCCATCTGTCTAAACAGGAAGAATGCTGCTTATCTCACTGACAGGCCTCTTTTCCTACTGAGAAGCAGCCTTAGGGGGTTACCAAATGCCATGGGGAACTATGGTAACCCCAAATCTACACAAGCTAGAATTCTGAGAAGAGCAGTCTAGTGCTGTGCCAGTCATCATTTCCTTGCACAATGAGATGTCTGGGAAAACTGCACACTATGCTGTGAGACTACCACTCATTCCAGCTCCAAATGACAAGGATCAAGAATTAAGGGTTGGGCCTCAAGCTCAATGGTACAGCACTTGCTTAGCATGTGCCAAGGACCTGGATTCATTCATTGTGGGAAAAAAAAAAAATCAACACTAGCAGGGTAGTGATGTACTAAGTTGGCAGAGTGCTCATCTAGCATGTATGAAGTTCTCGGTTCCATCCCCAGCAATACATAAACCCAGCATGGTGCTACAGGTCTATAATCTCAGCAATTGAAAAGTAGAGGCAATGCCGGGCGGTGGTGGTACACACCTTTAATTCCAGCACTCAGGAGGCAGAGGCAGGCAGATCTCTGAGTTTGAGGCCAGCCTGGTCTACAGAGCAAGTTCCAGGTCAGGCTCCAAAGCTACACAGAGAAACCCTGTCTCGAAAAACCGAAGAAGGAGGAGGAGGAGGAGGAGGAGGAGGAGGAGGAGGAGGAGGAGGAGGAGAGGCAGGGGGATCAGAAGTTCAGGATCATTTCTTCCTAGTTAGTAAGCTCAAGGTTACACTAAGATACATGAAACTGTCTCAAAAACTAAATTGGGCCATGGAGATGGCTCAAGGGATAAAGGAGCTTGTCACCAAGCCTGACGACCTGCATTTGATCCCCAGGATCAAGGGAGGAAGAAAGATTACTCGGCTATGTACACAGAAAAAAGGGCAAAGTGAAGAGGAGCCAATGCCTTGGCAACGATGATGCCCATGTGCCATACTGGTCGTGGTATTAGTCTCCTGAGAAGTACTTCTCTGCCTCCAGCTGACACAGCCCAGTCTAGTCAACTTTATTTAGCTAATACTCAGCCTTACAAATCACTAAAGCAATGCACAAGAAGGAAAGTGTAAAATGAAGGCTGGCAAGATGACTCAAAAAAGTACTTTGTCACCAAGCCTGTCTTAAGGAAAATAAAAAGGAAGAAGGAAGAAGGCCTCTCTCTCTCTCTCTCTCTCTCTCTCTCTCTCTCTCTCTCTCTCTCATGAGCACACACGCACACCAGTTTCAAACAGATCCATACTTTTCAAAAATGTTTAAGGTAGAGGATGCCATTCTTCAAGAACAGGTTCACGCAGCTCCCTAAGATAAGAACGTGTTGACAATGAGCTGTTTAGGGATGGAGATGCGGCTCAGGCAGTAGAGCCGCTGGCTGTAAAGCATGGAGCCCTGGGTTCTATGCCCTGCACCATGATGTATGCCTACAATCCCAGAACCAGACAAGCAGAGACAGGAGAATCAAAGGTTTATGGGCGTCCTCGAATATACCAAGTTTGAGGCCAACGGGGACTATATGAGATTAAATTTACAGGGAGGAAACTGGGGGACTGAATCCCTGGTTCTGACCTCCCCCTCCGATGGAGGTCCTGGGTCCTGGGGTAAGTACTGAGTCCTGGGATCAAACAACTGAGATGCAGGAAACTAAACTGGATTCAGTTTAAACTGGTAGAGGTAAGGGATGGGAAATGTGTTTTTCCTGATAGTGTGCAGCTCAGAACCGCCAGTGCAGAGTCAGACACAGGGCTCCACTTACTTCACAGGCAGATGTTTACACGTCAGACAAATGATTTCAACATCCTTAAGTTAGGGGAGATAGTATCTTGAAAGATAATGGCTGCAAAGACAGCCCAACGACACCAGAGAACCGCAATAAAGTGTTAAGTAAACAAGTAAGAAGTGATTTTTTTCAAATATTATCCAAGATTGTCTTACAGATTTTTTAATGTTCAGGCAAACATTGAAACTCACATGAAACCCCTTATTGCCAGGGGGAGAAGTTATGAATGACTTCTGGCTTCTTTAAATTTCATTTTACTTTTCAAAGGCTCACTGGCAGAGAATTTACCTAGCTCATACAAGGCTCTAGGTTCAATCCCCAGCACCCACTGGGTGGGGGGTGGGGGTGGGGGTGGGAGAGGGGCAACCAGAAAGAAACAAGGAAGAAAATGAAGTGAAGCACTTGCCTTGCAAGTCCTCAGCTGTCAGTCAATAAAAAAAACACAGCAGCAACTGGCCAACAATAGAAATATCCTTTCTCTTTAAGATAAAAAAAGAAGAAAGGTCTAGCCTTTCAATGACTGCACAAGTTTGGTCAACACTCAATCAAAAGAACAGGGTTGGTCTTCTGGGTATCTGGCATTTCACCACACCTAGCCAGATGCCGACACACTGGGCCTCCTGTAAGAAGGACCAAGGGGCTGGAAGACCGGGAGCGTCAATGGGAACCGCCCTACTCAACAGTAGTCATTTCCCACAGCCACACACTCACCACATCCAGGTCCTGGGAAACTCGCCGTTTCCGAAGCTCCTCCATCCGCTCACAAACATCAGAAAAGCAGGTATTGTAATAATCTGCATACTGCTGTGCCAGGTCGTCAATGTTTCCCAGGGAGCCATCCTGAGGGGAGGAAGCAAGCGGGAAAAGACAGAGGTCAGCTGAGTCTACTTTGGAAAAGCCACACGGCATCAAAACCCCTGCTGCCGAGAGTTATAGAAATAATGGCTGATATTCATTACCTCGCTGACACGGGCCAGGCTAGGTTTTATATGTGTGATCGAATTCCCAGGATGATCCTCGGAAATGGGACCAGTTCTTTTCCTTATTGTATTTTTTGGGTAAACTAGCTCAGAGAACATGAGTAGATCCCAGGGCCAACAAGAAGCCAGGTCTCTCTTTGGCTCTACTGAGACCAAAGCCTAGGAACCCACTCATCCCTGTCTAGCATGGCTGAGGGCAGATGCACCAGGAAAGAGAGCGTGGTTAGCACTCACTATAACAGGGTCATGGACACCCAACCGTCGCCATGGCTGCTCGGCATTTCCCAGAAAGCTACTGAAAGACCCAGACATCCAAAACTCTGAGAGAATCCTGCAACTCCAGACTCCATGGGAGGGGGCTACATCTAGAGCACACTAGGTCCCCTCACAAAGAGACAGAAAAATAGAAAGCCTTTAAGTCATGTGTTCGCTAGGAGTCATTATTCATGATTGTCATCATTAATATTCATGTTATTCATTAGATTTATTATTCATCAGACATTCAGGCACCAGAGCACATGGCACAAGCTCCCCTAAATAAATAAGTAAACATGTCACTTGTCTCTGACCGAGGCAGGTTCCCAGGTAGTGCCATGAGTTTACACTCATTTCTGTGATCTCTCAATTACCTAGCCTGGAGCTCATTTCTCAACCTCTTGGTGACACTTGGGTTAATGACAGCACCCACTAGACAGCGAGCAGGGACGGAGCATTGCCCCTGAACACGCCACTGCCTGGCACACGGCAAATGTGCAATACCGACTTACCCAGTGGCATTCACCCTAAGAGGTAATCACATTGCAGTTTGCCTCGAGGTTAGAGGCTAGTGGGTTCCCAGAGGCGCATGTCCGAACACGCACACAGAGGGTGACCGGAACACTGTGTGTGTTTGGACTATGCATTTCTTCTATCACGTCTTCCATCCAGAAGATACCTCCCCTCCTCTTCTCTGTTTCTTTACCTCCCACATGTCTTCCCTAATTTGGTAAAAATTTGGTAAAATGGGTGGCTTGACCAGGAGAGCCGAGAAGAATGTGATTTTGTTAAGGCAGCCATGGAAAACACAACTTAGAGATGACGTAAAATTCATACCCAACTATCCACACTGCCGACTGGTCGCCAGCCCTTTGGTTGTTAACGTTAGTGCATTGCCTGTATCAACAGATCTCTCCCAGTAAAGCCGCCTTACAGAAAGTAGAATTGGGGTTAAATGTCTCCTGAAGCCTTTCTGCTACAGCTTAAGCCCTAGTCAGGAGGTCTAAGGCAGGGCTAATGACCATCTCCTCCAACTTCTGCATTTTTTGATTTTAGGAACTAAGGGAGGGAAGAAACAGAAACTGCAATAAATGGTTTTCTAGAAATGTCCCTTCCTTTCAACTACTAACACATTCTGCCTTGGAGGGAACTGCCTCGGAGTTCCTAGCACACAGGGTGGAAAGAGAGAGAGAGATGCAAACAAAGCCAGAAAGGTCTGTGAGCATTTGAACATGCCTGGGCAAAAGGTATTCTCCAAATACAGGTCAGCCTGTCTGGAAAACACAGGCTAGACACAGCAGGAGAGGAGGGAGTCCGCCATCTGCCCTCCTGGTTACCACAAAGGAACGACGGTAAGGTGGAGATACGGGCGAAGACAAGCACATGCCCTTTCTCAGTGTGTCTGCTGTCTGACTCGGCGGCATGCGTCAGATCCCCAATTCCCACAACAACCAGGCCTCTAGAGAATCTCTAGAGAATACTGGGTTCCTCAGTTTCTAGGTCTTTCCACATTGTGATGCTATCCTCACCCAGAAATTTCTGTCTTCACCCACCATAGAAACAACACACTTGTCAGAGTCGTCCAAACACACTAGTCCCATCTTCTAGAAAACCCAAGTGGGCTCACGGAACGTGTCATACTTCATATGTATCCCTTTGCCTGCTGTTGTGTGTGTGTGTGTGTGTGTGTGTGTGTGTGTGTGTGTGTGTGTCTGTCTGTCTGTCTATTTGTCAGCCTGTTTGTAAGTGCATGCAGTGCCCACTGAGGCCAGAGGAGGGACTAGATTCCCTGTACCTAGAGTGATAGACAGTTTTGTGTCATTGTGTGGGTGCTGGAAACCACCCCTGGGTCCTCTGCAAGAACACTAAGTGCTCTTAACTCTGAGCCATCTCTCCAGCTCTTGTCTACTGATTTTGAGCAACAACAACAACAAATCAATCCCCCTCTCTCACACATACCTAAACACTCCAAATAGATTTCCAACTTCTCACACACACCCAGCATTCAGTGGTGAGTGTGGTTCAGCCGGTAGAGTACTTGCCTAGTATACACAGAGTCCTAGGTTTGATCCACAGAACCACAGAAACAGGGTCCAGTGGAATAGTTCTCAACCTGTGGGTCACGACCCCTTTGGGGTGAAGGTTGAACATCCCCTTCACAGAGGTCGCCTAAGACCACCCTGCATATCCAAAGTCTACATTGCAATTTGCAACAGTAGAAAAATTACAGTTATGAAGTAGCAATGAAAATAATTTTATGGTTGGGGATCACCACAACATGAGGAACTGTGTTTGGAAAGGTTAAGAACCAATGGTTCAGTGCTTCATGCCTATAATCCCAGCACTTAGAACATGGAGGACAGGATGATCGGAAGTTCAAGACCATCCTCAGCTACATTGCTAGTTGGAGACTAGCCTGGGATACATGAGACCCTGTCTCAAACAAACAAAACGGATACTCGGGTACAACTTTCCCCATTTGTAAACTACGGAATCAGTCACGACTGACTGTTTTCTCGGATTGATCCAGGACACCTGAAAACATTAAAAGACAATCACTTACAGAACTAGATTCAAACTATGCTTTTTTTTCACTCTCATATGTCCTATGGGCATTCAGTATCACCTATTTGGCTATGAAGCTTCGACTACTGGCCGATCGCTCATATCAGCCCAACAGTTGGCTTTTTAGCTTCATTCTGTCTCGCTCAGAACTCCCCTGGTACCCTGGCCCTAAAAAAACCATATCTGTTGCTCCTGAGGAAGCAAACATCTGTTCTGCTCCCATCAGGCCACAGCCGGCCCATATTTCACACCTTCAACATGGCCATGTGGCCATTCCTCATTTGTGGCTCAGTGGGTAAGAATTTAAAGTGGGGTGGCACAGCTGTCTTTACGAGCACCCAAATCACTTTCCAGATGTGCAGTGAGTCCCTATAATGACTACCTTCATGTGTCCTGATGATTTAAATGCCAAAATGGCGAAAGACTACAAGAATGTAAGCGTGTTTCAAAAGTAGGTCTTGTCTGCCATATCCACAAAATTGTCTTTTATGTCCCAATCAAATAGAACCATGAAAAGACCTGGTGATTTTCTCTTTATCCACTCAAACTCTAAGCTCTTAAAAAAAAAAAAATGAAACTAGTAATAATGATGGAGGGATGAGACCCTGGGCAATGATGATTTTATGGTCTTGATGACAGCAATGCTTTCTGTGGGAAGTCTGGTCTCCTCCAAACTCATCCAGGTGTATGCATTAAGAATGCAAAGCTTTTTATGGGACCATCATCTCAAAATCTGTTCTCTTCTGGGCACTGTTTTTGGGTGGTGGGGGTTGGGGGAGTTAATTTATGCTCTTACCTAACTTGCTCTTGTTTGAGACGGATACAGAGCTACTCCAGGAAAACATTGACTGCCACTAAGTATTTGCAAGCCGCGCCTGCAGGGGAATTTGACTAATGCTGCTGATCGGGGCTGCTCCGCACCGCATCTTGCTTTCTGTCTCAGTTTTTGAAGATGGGGTCTCGCTAGGTAGCCCGCCAGGGCGGACCTCAAGAAACATGGCCATCATGCTACCTCAGCCTCCTCAGTGCTGGAATTCCGGGTGTGAGCCAACACACCCAGCCTGCATCTTTCTCCCCGGAAGACTCCCATCAAGGGGCACTGGTAATACAGATAATCTTCTAACAAAAATGTGACTAAATCATGTCTACAATTGCCATCATAAATATCATTCAGAAGACACTGAGACATTTTTTTTTTCTTTTAAAGTATTCAGTGCTGGGGAGAGACAAGAGAGGAGTCAATGAGCACTCGCTGCTCTTGCAGAGAACCTGAGTTCAGTTCCCAGCACCCACATCAGGAGGCTCATGACTGACTACATCTCCAGCTCTGAGGGAGGGAGCTGACACCTCTGGCCTCTTCTGGCACCTGCACTCACATGTACAAACCTCCACACACATATTTTTAATTAAGTATTCAGTTTCTGTTCTAGAATTTATTAGCTGCCTAATCTGTTTCACTTCCTTATTTTGCCTTTTTTCTTTCTGTTTCTCATAAATTACACTCATCCAGTATATAGCCTGAATTTAGGAAGAAAATAAATTCATTTCCTTAAAAGACTACTTAAGCAGATTGTTCAAGTTTGAGTCATATTATCTTCCTACAAGAATTTTCTTCCCATTCTATCTTTATAAACAAGAAAAAAAAGGCTACAAGCAAGTCCAACTTCTCTGCCCATACTACAGAAGTAACACAGAGTCCATGCCTGTCACCACCATGCGTCCCATCTGTGTGAATGAAATCTGTGACACACCATCATGGTCAGTTCAGTGGGTGACAAACCGGAACTTCCCCCTAAGGCCACAAAGCACATTTATATCTCACACTCATCTTACACTGAGCCAGCATAAAAATACCGGGACAAAGGACTTTGAACAAACAGCTCAGATCCAACGGACTGCTGCTGTGATTCAGGGAAAAGAACAGCTTTGTTCTTTCAACAACTGTTTCAACAGTATTTCTCAGATTTATCCCAACGTGCTTTCTGTCTCTGGAAAATGTAAAACTGAAGTTCTAGGAAAATAGAAGCCATACATAAGGCTACTTTTGCTATTTTTGCTCTCCTCTCCCCAGATGTCTTTTACGGCTTAGAACATCTTGACAGACTTAAAGAGGGGTGAGAAGACAAAGCGAAGGAAACAGCTCTGAAAACCCAGGAGCTACAGTGATGGATCTTATGTGGACTGTATGCAAATGAATGGGAGTGAGCTAGTGGTCTTATTTCTTTAAAAACGGTTATTCCAGAGAGAGAAAATATGTGTGTGTGTGTGTGTGTGTGTGTGTGTGTGTGTGTGTGTGTGTGTATGTGTGTTTGAAGGACGTGTACGCAGTTGCCCAAGGAGTCCAGAAGAGGGCATCAGATCTCCTAGAGCCGGAGTTACAGGTGGTTATGAGCTGCCTGATACTGGTGTTGGGAACCAAACTCTGGTCCTCTGGAAAAGCAGCTACACCCTTAACCCCGAGTCATTTCTCCAGTCCCTAGTTTCTTATTTTATATTTCTATAAAGGTAAGTGCCCTGTGAGAAAGCTTCAGTGTCTTCTTGTAATTCCTTAAGAGTTGAGGGGAAGAAAGGGAAGCAAACTCCTGATTTGTATTGTTTCTCGTTTTCTGTTCTTCTAAGTAAATGCACGATGCGTTTTACAGAATACAAATTATATGTTTTATTTATATTACTCCCGGATCCTCAGAGAGACGAAGATGTGTGAGTCCACAAATGTGCACACGCGCACACACACACACACACACACACACACACACACACACCCTGCAAGCCAAATCCATTAAAAGAAATCACTACAGTACAAGGAAGCCTAGCTGATCTCCTAAAATGAATTCACAATGTTTTCCTTCTTAATTAGCTTGCTTAAAGACTCTGAGCAGATGAGTACTTCCAGGAGCCTATCAGGTAAAACTGATGCAAGCACACAAAAGACTTTATTTAATCCTGCTTTCTGCGTTCAGCTTCATCAAATCCTTGTAAGGACCCTACAGAAACCGCCTCTGTTGCCCCATCCCATCCCTTCCTGTGGGTAGTTTAAGAGAAATGTGTTGAATATATAATAATTGATCTCAAATAACTGACTAATCCCTAAGGCATCATTCCTAGTATTTCTACAGATGGTCTGGACTGGAACACAGTTCGGGGGGGGAAAAATTAACACATAACAACTACGTATAGACACTAAGGGGAATTCTGAGATCATGGAGATGGGGAGGGAGGCCTCTGGGAGTGTGTGCGGCCGCCCACATGGCAGGTGGCTGGAGAAGGGCTGACTTCATGCCTTCCATTCCCCTCTCCAAAATACCCAGTACTTGCCAGAGCCTATATAAATAATTCTCACTTTGGCAAATGAGGTCCCACTATTGTGTTTAGGTGTGTCCCAGTTAACACTCCCTGAGAGAAGGCAGGATGGAGCTCATTCCCCAATGCTCAGCTTTCAAGACCAAACTGCTGGGTTCCACATAATCTGGAGGAAAAAAAAAATCAGGGGGATAAATGGGACTATAGAACCCACTCAGTGAGTGTTATATCTACCCGCAAGCATCTGTTAACATCAATTCAATGTATTTTTATCTACAATGTAAGAGTATATGTAGTTCAGTGGTGCAGCTTTTGTCAAGCATGTCAGAAGCCACGGGTTCGACTCCAGCATCATAGATACAATGACAAAAACAAAACACACATGATTACATTCTAGATGCGGCAACTGGTATTAAGAATAAAATATAAAAATCACGAAACATGAACATTTATTGATGCTGGACAGATGAGCAAAGTGCATCCCTTAGTTTACTAAATGTGGCTGTATGGCTAAGCCATGCGAATGTGATGAAGGGAGTTAGTAGACTGTATGCATAGTGTAAGGTCTCTTTGCACTTGTAGCCTCTGAAAGATACAGTGTGTTAGCTGTCAGTGATGGGAACCCAACCTGGAAAAGCAGCAGAGAGCAGAGCACCAATAATCTGCTTTTTAAATACAAGTATCAATTCAGTCCCCAGTGCATCCTCGGATTTAGCAGATGGCAATTTTAGACTGAACTCATTTTCCATGTCTAAACTGCCCTGAGCTTAACAGAATCACAGATCTGGAAAGAACAGCACAGCCAGTCGGATAGGAATGAAGTCACAATTTTAGGCCATGTTCACAGATTTTGATGAGGGTGAATCACACTTTTCTCAGGCTGACTTTGGCACCGGAACCGGAGAACGTAGACATTTTTATTAAGTATGACTGACCAAGAGCTGATTGGGAAAAACTAGTCTACGATATTCCCAAATTGTAGCAGTAAGTATCGCAGTCACGAAACTTCTGACAACATCGTTAAACGCTCCACAATATGCAACTTCTTTGTCACTTCTGAAAATTCCATTTTGCTACAGAAAAGGACATTCTGCTTGGAGTCCGGCTGGCCTTCTCCGCTGGACTTCCGCTTAACCTTTTCTTACCGCAAATGGTGAAACCACCGTTCTAGCCAACTCCATCAAACCTGATGGACAGCAGGCATCACACTTGGAACTCCAACTGTTCAAACTGCTCTGTGAAGCTGCTGCCAAGAAGCCATGTATTTAAGAACTAACAGGGAATACCTACATGGTCTGCATGGTGTCCGAACTCCAGACATTGGTGCCCATCATGTACTCCCCATGACACATACAAATGACCTAACATGATAATCCTGTTTTGCCTACAAATCATGTGCCAGGAAAGGCACAGAGATGAAACAAGTCATCCATAATTGAAAACTCTAGTGGTGACATGTCAGTTCTGTGACAGTCTCTCTACTTCTCAGTACATGTCAAATTTTCTATTATAAAGGGTCCTTTTAAATTTTGTTTATGGGTTGGTTATCACCATGAGACTTCCTAGAGTTTTTGAAGCCTTCAGCTAGAACTCACTCATTTTTGTTCCCTCAGGACCTAACTCTACAGCAATACCCAACATTTAATCGGTAACCTAAAAAGTACCTATCAGATGTGTGTGTGAATGAATTGAAAGCAATGGAGTACTCTGTCCTTCCTGAAAGAGAGAACTACGGCGTTCATTCAGTAACTATGAATGAGGAGGTTTTCAGCTAAACCAGATTTTTTCTAATGGTGTTACTTTGATTTATTTGTTTGTATTTGGATGTGTGGTACCACGCCATGCCTAGGAAAAACCAAAGACAACTTGTGGGAGTCAGTTCTCTTCCACCGTGTGGGTCCTAGGGATCCATCCAACTCAGAGTCATGAGGCATGGTGGCAAGCTTTTCACTTTCTGAGCCATCCCACTGGCCCTAAATCATCATTTTAATGCGCAATGGTGAGCTTTTAGTCAATGCTTGTTCTCATGGACCTTAGACTCACAACGCAAGTCTCGTGAGTCAGACAACAGAAACAGGAACGAACCGCCAGAAACTGTGGTAAATGAAGAGCCGTGGGAAGCGTGCGGTTCCTGGCAGAAGTAACAACTGTAGCTCTGATGTATGAAGAGACAGCCCCAGTCTGTTCCAAGAGGAAAAGCATCAGATGGCAGAAGTGTGACAGGCCCGGGACAGATGAGGAAGCCCAGGTTTGAGGCTTCTTTGTGAATCAATAATTACACAGAGCTATTTAAGCTAGGAGACGGAGTGCAAGTATTCCGCTTGAAACAGACATGTGCTTCGGCGACAATCAAAGCACAATGAACTGAAAGACAGGGGCACCGATCTCATGAAGAGCACATTACACATGGGGACTTCCTTGAGACTTGTGGTGTGGCAGCACCTTGTCCCTCATCTGCTGGAAAACCACCACTGATCAAATGAGGAACCGATCCAGGAAGCTCATCGGGTCCTTTCCACTGTGTCTTACTTCTGCCAAGTTAGGAAACCATCCATGCTGCTGACACCAGCATTCATTCCCATAAGGGACCCTAAGAGAACCACTACCAGGGTGTCTATCTCTGTGATCCGTGCCAGAGGACCCCTTCCTATCTTTGTCACAGAAAAGCTTGCATCCCAACAGTAAAGACAAGGTCCACTTGAACATTAGTCCTGTTTCCAGGGATAGCTGAATACTCAGGGAAAGAAAAGCCGCAAGGAATAAGAATGGCCCATGGAAGAGAGCATCATGCTGTGGGCAGGGAGACCAGCCATGGATGAGGAGGTCGTCCATGTGAACTCTATTCTGCCAATTATTAGCTGATGGTCCATGGCAAGATACTTCGGCACGAACCTCTCCTTGGACTATAAAGTGTTAGCAGTGTTGCTCAGCAATGGGCTCCGATGGGATGAAGTAAAATACATCTGGTACAAATCTGTAGCCAGCCAGCTGGTACTCGGTCATCCTCCTCCATGACTAGGATGGCAAAAGGCCCCCCTCTAGTTGGAAGAACCAGGTCACATCACATGGTCGCTCACAGGATTCCAATTTAGTATACACTGAGACACCTAGAATGTCAGGAAGGGTCTTAAATATGGCCTCCTCTGACTACTTCATTTTAAAGATGAGTAAATAGAAGCTAAGGGCCAAAGGGAGTGATTTGTCTCAGAAGACAAGAAACCAAGTTTCTTAAATCAGCACAGGAATTATTTCTTAGTATTTCCATTCAGTGCTGACAATGCTCAATATACCGAAGGCCATACATTTTGATGTAATTCAAAGGCTGCTGTTTCTTCCTGCTTATCTGTCTTTTCCTTTCTCTTTTCTGTTTTGGGGCAGAGTGCCCCTCTATGTAGCCCAGGCTAGCCTGGAACTCACAACGCTCTATGTGGCCATAGGCTGGTCTTGAGTTCTTACCCTTCTGCCAATTACCACGGTGACCATCGGGGATTTCTGTGGCTGTCATTTTGTTTGTTTTTGTTGTTGTTTTCCCTTTGCTGTTTTGTTTTGAGTCAAATCTCACTCCGTAGCCCTGGCTGGCCTGGAACTTGCTATGTAGGACCAGGCTGTATTTGAACCCACAGACCCCTGCCTGTCTCTGGGTGCTGGCAGCGAAGGTGTGCACCACCACTATGGCCCAGAGCACCTTCTTAGAGGAACAGGATGAAAGGGAAAGTTCACTGGTGTAGGATGGCTAATTAAGGGCACTAAAGACTTGCCATCTTCCGTGAGGCCAACATTAAAACAGGAAGCGTTTGAAACAAAGATGAGGTGGGGGGAAGGGAGACTTAACTAGTCGTGGTAGTGCATGCCTTTACTCCCAGGCAGATTTCTCAGTTTGAGGCCAGCCTGGTCTACAGAGTGAGTTCCAGGACAGCCAGGGCTACAAGGAGAAACCTTGTCTCAAAAAAGAAAAAAAAAGACTTAAATAACACCAGAAGCTTGTCTGGCTGAGTCTTTGGCATTCCACTCCCATCGCCTGAGATGGGGGACCAGGAAAGCACAGCTGGAGAGCCTCGGGTACCAGGTGTGGGGAGAGCAAACAAACACAACTCTATTGCTGGAGCCTGAGTGACCTGCAAGACTCCTTGGACAAAAAGCAGAGAGGCAGGCCCCACACTGAGCGAAAGAGAAACTTCTTGGTCTCATTTGCTGACAACTGTTTTTCAGCCCTTCCTTCAGGAGACACCAACTGGGGGACATCTTTCCAAAGTCTAGAAGAAACCAATTCTCCCAGGTGCCCGGAGAGCAACCCAAGGACCCCAAGTGACTCTTCCTCCTTTAGTGCTTGCTCACAGAGCCAAAGCAGTCACGTGGCAGCTCCACTGTGCTAAGAATTCCATTCAGAGACTCAAGTTCATGCACAGGTCGGTTTCACCCTAAACAACCCTCTGACCCATGAGGTACAGGGAGCTTCTGTTCCTCAAAAGGGCTCTTGCATGAGAGTATGCCTGTTCCAACAGCTGTCTGTCCATCTACTCATACAACTGTGTAAAACATCCCCAGAGGATGGTCAGTCTTGCTTTGCGGTTTCTTGGGAGCTAAAAGTTCTCCCTTGCCACATCACTTTCACTCGGGATGATCTCAATTTTCATCATAAAAGACATTTGCTTTTGCCAAAATACAGCGTGAAATTACTCTGAATAGACATCTGACGCACGTGGGTTTGTTTGTATCCTCACGTTAGAAAGATCTGAGAAGCTGAGAGTGGAAAGTGCTTGCTTGCTACCCAGCTCTGTTCTGGAAAGTGAACATTCATTTCTCTTTGTCCTACATCATCAACTTGACAGTGAATGGACATCTGTTCTTCTAGCTGCCGATCAGGAGAAGGAAAACGTCCATTTTCTCAAGCTGCTCATGAGTTGGGAGTTTACTAAGTAATGCCCCTGGCTCTTGGGTGTGACATCTAATGTTCTGGTATCTATGGCCCATTTTTGGAAGAGCGATTGATATAACAACTAAGTATGAACATTCTCATCAACTAATCAGTCAACTCTTGGGGTCTAGCTATTCACGCCAACATCCCCACCTTTTCACTCATGGGCTTTGTATTGGCAAGGATGTGATCTCATAGAGGAAATGAACTAGTTAAGACATGTCCACCTTTTACCCAGACTATTTGACTCTTCTCAATGGCCCTATATAAGTGGGGGGGGGGGGGGGGGGGCAGGTTCACTTTCTTCTTTGTGATGAGGATAAAATGTGCTATGAAGATTTATAGGGGTTTGGGGGGGGCGTTTCTGTTGGTTTGGGGGAGCTGTTTTTGGTGGGTTGTTTTTTTTTGTTTTTGTTTTTGGTTTTTTTGGTTTTTTGTTTTTATTCTTTTTAAAGGAAAGTCTGATTCTGTCAAGATAAACTGTTTCTCCATTCACAGCAGTTCAATGATGTATTTTATACCTGGCGATTGAGGCTGGGTTCCCTCCCTATGAATAAAGCGGGTGGAACCTAGCAGACCATGTGCCACTGAGCAGACTCCTTCCTCAAGTGTCTGCTTCATTCTGAGTAAAGGCCACAGTCTCAGGGCAGGAGGAATGGCTCAGCAGTTAAGAGCACTGGCTCCAAGTGCTAATATTCCCACCTGCCCCTTGGCACTGCCCCGCATCCTGAAGTAAAAGCCTCATTTTAAGGAAAAACCCTCCCTTTTTCTCTCTCTCTCTCTCCGTTCCCACGAGGTGTGCACCCTCGACCCCCCTCCCTCTCTTCCTCTCTCTTCTTTCTGTCCTTCCCTCTTTTCCTCTCTTTCTCTTCATCCCTCTATTATAACAAACTCATTTCCATGTGGATGATGTACTGCCACCAGCCGCCACATCTGCCCGGCATGTTTTCCCTCACCCATGGGACTCCCTGGTCTGGCCAGCTGGGGGGTCCCCCGCATGCACTATCATAACACTGAGGACCTGGGTTCAATCCCCAGCACCCACCTGGAGGCTCACAACTGTCTGTACCTCCAGTTTCTGGGGATCTGGCCTCTTCTGGCTTTTGCAGACACTAGGAACTCAAATGATACATGGACATGCAAATGGGCAAAACACCCATACACATAAAGAATTAAAAACTTAAACAATAATAAAACTAAAAGAGGCAACATCCCTGCAGATCCCCTGCCTGGCTCCTGCCTCATCCCTCGCCTCTGGGAGCTCAGTGTCCCCTTCCACACAGGCTGTCCCATCCCTCAGCACACCCTGCCTGCTCAGCCTTTGCCCAGCTTTGACAGCGCCCACATCTCTCTCAGCCTGCACTGTGTTTCCTAGTTACTCACACCCTCACCTGAAGATGTCCTGCAGATCCCCTGAGTCCCAGTGGGCTGACTAGGTCACTCAGTGCTTTGCCTAATAACCACAAAGCCCTGGGTTGAGTCTCAGCTCTGAATAAGCCAGATAACAACATCCCATATCACAACTTAGCACTGGGAAGGTGGAAACAAGAGAATCTGGAGTATGGAGTTCAAGTCCAGCCTGAGATATATAAGACCCGGCCTAAAAATAAATTAAATAAATACATAAACAAATTGCAATCTCCCTCCCCTATATACAAAGCCCCATTCTCTACTTTAGATTTTTTTCCACTTTGTACACCTAAAATAGTTTATTACTGTTGGTTTGTCTTTACTATCTCCTCTCCGTAACCCAACCAAAACACTGAGTTCCAGCCAGTTGGTGGTGGCTCACACTCTTAATCCCAGAACTCAGGAAGCAGAGGCAGGCATATCTTTGTGAGTTCAAGGCCAGCTTTGTCTACAGAGTAAGTTTCTGGACAGCCAGGGCTACACAGAGAAACCCTGTCTTTAAAGGAAAAGAAAAGAAAAGAAAAGAAAAAAAAGTTGAGTTCCAGAGGGTGAATGCTTTTCTGAGTTTTATTCCATGCTTAGGACAACGATTAGCAGGCTCTCAATATAAGCATATTAAATGTGTGAGCAAATGAACATGGGAAAGAGTAGGATGATCAATCACTAAGCACTTTGGCAGTCTGGGCCCGGGGCAAATGAACGTGAACAATTTATATGTTGCTTCTCGTTTCAAGTTTTCCTTTAAGTAACAAATCTACTTTGCAGCCGTCAGACTTAAAAGTCGCTTGCATGTTTTAATTTCTCCAACTCCCATGTCTTCATTATAATTTCAAATGCCAGTATTAAGTCGGCCGGTGCCTTGCATTTTGTAGATCACCCTGTCCTCTTTGCATGGTTTCAAAAGAAACAAATGGAATACAGTTCAAGGTGTTAATTACATACGCTTATTAAAAATAAACTCTGAGAGTGTCAGTTCTAACACTAAGCACTTTTATGTTTGTGTGGTTTATTGGTTTTATGTATGTGAGAAAGTCAAACGCAATAAGCATAATATTGCAAAATAGCTATTACCAAAGGGAAATTATTCCATTCTGTAGACAAGCCTAAGAACGGCTCTAGTCTGTAAGTCTAAGAGTCCGGGAACAGAGCAACAGAGACAGGTTTTCACACGCTGGCTGAGACTGATGGACGGGAGACAGTGTGCTCCCGTCTGTAACTGCGGTTCAAACAGGGAGAGAGTTATTTGTACTGTTCTAATGGGTGAGAATGAATGAGGATTATTCCAGAGGTTCTGTGTACTCGGATTACAGAGGACATCTGTAGACTAACTGGATAATATCTTGTGTTGCAACTAGAGACAAAATTCTACACACAGCTATGAGTGGGGGGAATTGCTGTTAAAGAATATCACAGAATAACCCCTTTTGATCTCCAAGCCAGGGCCACAAATACAGGAAATAAGGATTCTCTACAGGCCATTAGAGTTCACTGTCCCCTGAGGAGGAGCAGATAGATACCTCATTCCCCTCTGGGCCACCAATAGCAGGAGGGGTCTGCCTGAAGCGAAAGAAAAGTGTGTCTGGCTCCTTGTGCTGCTTTGAGCTCCATGAATTCAGAGGGATGCCGGGGCTCTGCAGTTACCTGCCTGGAGATGAATGGCCATGGGGTCTGGAAAGATTCTGGTTCTAAAACGCAGGCTGGACCGATGGCTCAGCACTTAAGGGTGCTTGCCGCACAGCCGCCAAGAACCAGAGTTCAGATCCCAGCACCCACAGGACCAACCAGGCATCCTGAAAATGTTTATAACTCCGACTCTGAGACACTCTCTTCGGGTTTCTGCATGTGCCCACAGGCATGTACATAGACGCACATGTGGACACAGACACAATCAGACACACATATAAATAAATAAATCTTTTTTTTAAAAAGGGAGTGTTGATTTCTACTTTACTTCATTTTCTCCTAAACATTAGCCCAACAGAATAAGCAAGCGCCTTCTCTTCCAGGTCCTTTTAGTGGTAACAAAGTCCTTGCAAGGAGAGACACAGGAAAAGGGAAGAGACGTTGTGGAAAACTCTGGTTCTGGGAGACCAGTTATGTTCAACAGCATCTTCAGGACAACCACAGGGGAGTTGCAAAGCTCGGGACAGGAGGACAACTGCAGCAATTGGTTTATAAATGCATTTTGTTGTTGTTGTTGTTTAGTCCACATTTAGTAACATGTTACTAGACAGGAACACAATTCTGAAAAGATATGAGATTCGAACTCCCAAGCAGAGAGAAAATTCAACCAGAGGAAGCCAAGATGGAGCAGTCAGAGAGCAGAAGGAAAGAAGAATGCCCAAGGTGGAGTCCTTCCCATCTAGTGTACTCACAGAGGCACAACTCAAGGACCAGAGGACTGGGACTCATAGTTCTAGACCTCTCCAGAGACAACTGCTAGGAAAATCTCCCCCAAATCTCTAAGGGCAAACCAATGCCTATGTGTTTCTTAGAAGAGAATGAATTCTCCCCATATCCCCCTTGTGTTTGGTTTGGTTTTTCAGTATTTGGTTTTTTGAGACAGGATCTCGTATAGGCCAGGCTAACACTGACTCCTATGTAGCTAAGGCTAGCCTTGAACTCCTAATCCTCCTGCCTCTGCCTCCCAGGTGCTAGGATTATAAACTTACACCATTTTGTACACCAGCTGCATATATAAATTGTTTTTCAATAAAAGACGCACAAATAGCCGGGCAGCGGTGACGCGCACCTTTAATCCCAGCACTCGGGAGGCACAGGCAGGCGGATCTCTGTGAGTTCGAGGCCAGCCTGGTCTACAGAGCAGGATCCAGGACAGGCACCAAAACTACACGGAGAAACCCTGTCTCGAAAAACCAAAACACACACACACACACACACACACACACACACACACACACACCTAAGGGGGGGGGAATCACTCAATTTTTCCCACCCCCCACCTTCTATCCAAGGAGAAGATAGTAATGGATTGTTTGTTTACCCGTAAATTTAGGGGCAAGGAAGGCATTTGGTTTCTAGGATGTTGTTTTGGGGGGGGGGGGTTTGCTTTTTCCTTCTCTCTTGGGAGAACATCTGAGTTTAGTCAAGGAAAGGGAAGAACTAGTGAGGTTAATTTAGGATGAACAGGAGTCACCCTGTTACATGTTTTTACTCTGAAACAAGCTCTCATTGTTACCCCAGGCTATCCTTGATCTTCCTATGTAGCAGAGGATGACCCTGAACTCAAGCTCCTCCAGTCTCTACCCTCTTTAGGATTATAAGTGACGCTGCCACACCTGGTTAATATGGAGCTGGGATCGAACCCAGGGCCTTGTGAATGCGGGGCAAGAAGAGCTCTGTGACGGCGTGGCACCCTGGAGTTCTCATCTTATATGGTTAAATAAAAATTGGTGTGAATCGCTGTATTCCTCCACAACCTGCAGCACACAGCTGAGGAAGCACACGCCTGGGTGCTTGGCCAGCCCAAACAAATTGTCACATCCTCGGAGCCATCATTTCTTCCTGAGGACAGGGCTCTCGGCTGACCCAGCAGGCCCGAGTGACCCCACCCAAGGCCCTGTGGGAAAAGCCGGGCCTCAACTGCTGACGCAGCTCCTGCCTGATACTCTGGCAGCCTCGGAGGCACAGTGCCTTCTGAGAGACTGGTGCCAGGTCCAGAGCCCCGATCTACCCCACCCAAGCCCCCGGCCCCACTTGGACAAGAGAATTAGCCGGGGAACATGCTGGCTGGGAATGTGGGCCTAGGCACACGCCCTAGCTTGGCTTTGGCCAGGGCAGGGGGGGCTACGTGTCATCACATCCCGGTCACCGCACCACGCCCTCCCGAGGAAGGTTTCCTCAGGAAATCCTGACTTCTCCGTTTCCGGGTGGCCCCAGGCCCGAGGATGTAAACAGGAGCCTCATGGTTTGTTCTTTGTTTTCTGCGTCCTGCAAACCTGCCAGGCCTCTGGCTCAAGAATTTTTTTGGCTGCAGTACAGCTTAAGGAGTGGGCTGAGCCATGGCTTGTAGATCCAGAATTTACAAGTCCAGAATGTACAGAAGAACTCAGATGCAGACAGCCAGTGTCAGGACCAAGGTTCTCACCGAGGCTGGCTGGTTTTGAAAGGGGGCATTACAGTAAGTGCCAAAAGGGCTAAGGATCTGGCTTAGTTGGTCGAGTGCTTACCCAGCACGCACAGGGCCCTGGGTTGGCTCCCCAGCACTGCATAAACCAGGACTGTAATCCTAGCACTGGGAAGATGAAGGCATGAGGATCCAAAGTTCAAAATCATCATCAGCTACACATGGAGTTGTGGACCAGCCTGGGCTACATAAGACCAGGAATGAATAAAAACAAAAGACATACAGCACTGTGAGGATGGTTCTCTACTCAAGGGTCAGAACGCCCAGAATGTGTCTCTGTCTGATCTCCATGCATCCCTTGGTGTCTTTTCTAGAGTCCCTGTCACATCAAAATACCCAAGAGATACTGTTACATGAAGGATTTTCCTCCCAGGCCACTTCTTGGCTTTCCCTTAGAAACAGGCACACACATCAGGACCACTGCCTAAACATATGGAAAAGGAAAAGAAAGTGAGTGGAAGGGATACAGTCTCCCCTCCATCATCCTTCTCAGGCTCACTCCAGCCCTATCCACACCACTCCTTGACTATACTTGTCTTTTGATACTTCCTTAGGATCAGGGGCTCCAAGGCCAGCTCTGGATCAAGGAGACACTGTGTGTGTGTGTGTGTGTGTGTGTGTGTGTGTGTGTGTGTGTGTGT
>CABHPP010001005.1:0-53500 GCA_902168425.1 Peromyscus attwateri
AGGCCCAAGGGCAGTTACCTGAAGGAAACCTTGGGAGAGTGGAGACTGAGGTAAAGGACCTTCCGTAGATTCTTAAACTTCAGTATAAAAGTTGCCTTGTTACAAAGGCAGATTGCCAGCCCTATCCCGGATTCTGGTTCTGCAAGTCTCAGTTATGACCGAGAACCAGGAGTCCTCATCCTAACCCTCACACCTGGAATTCTGAGGCACTTTGAGGAAACCCGCTTAGCACTTACCGGACAAGGAAATGCCCTACTGAACTCTTCATTGAGAAATAGTGTTGCCTGGGCAAACTCTAAGAGAGATAGGCTAAAAGGGGCATGGGCCACCTCCCCGCTCATGCTCACCACCAGCGTGGCGGTGGTTTTGTTTTAGTGACATGGGGTGGAACAGTCAGATGCCGGGGAGACTGTCTGAGGACAGAGGGGGAAGTAATCCATTCTGCCTTGAGGACCTCTGCCAGAAGATGTCTCCTGTTAGCTTTCCTCTTGTTCAGAACTCTCCCCTCCCTTTAACACGTTAATTAACCAGTTGGAAACAGATGATTGGTCCACTTTCAGGACAGAGGCCATTGGCTGCATGTGCCTCTTTACATCTCATTTTGTTGAAAGCTGGGCCCGGAGGCGCAATGCATTGAGCCCATGAGTGTGAGGCCTTCCTGAACAACAAAGTGAGACCTTGTCTCGTTCAAAATAATTAAAGGTTGAGCTCCTGTTGTACTTGCTACATCTCAGGTGCTCAGCAGCCACCGATGGCTAGTGACCAACCCATGACATGGCTCAGCACAGACAGTTCCATCACACAGCACCCACCACAGTAGGGAAGGATGCTATGAAGAAGGATTGTTCCGAGGGTGGTGAAGTGTGATCAGTAGTGAGTACGGGGGGTCCCTTAGCCGTGTTTTCAGGGGAGATATGTCATTCAGAAGATCACCTAAGTGTATTCCATGGACTGGTAACATTAACCACAGACTGGATTTAGTTCTCCTCTGTGACTCAGCTGCTTCTCCCTTTGCAAAGGCATTTTTGTATATAACAAAGCAGCTGTCTATTTCCTTCAAACTCTGTAATCACAGAATTGTTTAACTCAGGGCAGATGTGTTTGGGTATTTTCTCCATTTCTGCTTATGAGTTGTTATTTTGCAGGCAAGAAAAGCATTGTGTTGCCGTAGCTGATTTACTGATCAGGAAGCTTCCCTTCACTTCCAGGAGTCTTAGATTGGAGGTCAGAGGGGTGGAGGATGTTTGCTGTACTTTAGTTAAAAGTAAAATTAACAAGGCAGGCATGGTGGTGTACGCCTTTAATCCTAGCCCTCAGGCAAAGGCAGGTGATCTCTGTGAATTAGAGGCCAGCCAGGTTTACATAGAAAGTTCTGGGCCTGCCAGGGCTACATAATAAAATCTTATCTCAGTAAAATAAAGTTAACAAACATTGACTTTGTTTTCCTAATAGGTGAAGTTAAACATGACAGAAACAGATGGCTTCTACAAAAGGTAAAAGTGTGTTCTTGTCTAATAAAAGCCGTTTCCTTTCCTGGTCCCAACCATCTTATAGAATTGAAAGTAAGAATGCAGTTGTTATGTTCAGTGTTCTTTAGCATATCGGGAACCGATGTGTAAGTATGGTTAGAACAGTAGTTCTCAGCCTATGGGTTGTGACCTGTTGGAGACCAGACTCCGGGCAGCTGTATCACTTTCCCTGAGTTATCAAAACTTCGTAAATTCAGATACCTGGCACAGCGGCCTTCAGGATTTATGATTGGGTAAACCCCCTGAAACATGTATTAATTAACCCATGACAGAGGCCTGGTACCCGGCCGACTCCGGGATTTACGACTAGATAAACCTTCTAAACAGATGCTAATCAGCTAGCTGCAGGGCCTGGGACCAAAGTGACCTCACCCTGACCCTCCCTAAGGAGTTCACACTCTTCATTCCTTGTCCTCTCTGCTCCCCTCCCCGCCTGAAAACTCTGCCTATAAAGCTTCAGCATCACTTTCAATAAACGGAGCCTTGACACGACTCAGACTGAATCTGTCATTTATTAAAAGTGCTTGGCATCCCTTCCTTTTCTCTCCCCGTGGCTTTCAGGTGTTTCCTGGCTCGGGACCCGCGAATAACTGGACCTGCTGTGCGGGGCAGTGACCCTTTGGGGAGGCATCAAATGACCCTTTCATAGGGGTCGCTTAAGACCATCAGAAAAGCACAGATACTTACATTATGATTTATAATGGTAACAAAATCACAGTGACGAAGTAGCAACAGACATAATGTTATGGTTGGGGGGGGGGGTGTCACCATCACATGAGGAACTGTATTAAAGGGTGGCAGCATTAGGAAGGTTGAGAACCACTGAGTTAGAGGCTGTATCTTGTTGTCAGAGGACCTGGAGTGATGTTCAAATGATGCCGTCTTTGGTAAGGTGTGGGTCTAGTACAGTACTAGAGCTTGGCCCTGGGCCTGGCTGTTGTTGTCCTGTGTCACTGGGTCCTGGAGAGCAGGAGGAAGCATCAGTGCGGAGGGCCTGGGATGGAGGCTGAAGATGGGGCACAGTGTTGTTACCCAACAATTAACTTTCTTCACTGATACAGTCTCCCAGTGCCCAACCCTGTAGAAGCTGCAGGCTCCCATCTAGACATTGGTTTGGGCTTAGTGGGCTCATATTTAACATGATTTAACATGGATTGTTTGTTTGTTTGTTTGTTTGACTCTTCGTCAGTAGGGAAGTGTTTGATCCAGCAGAACAGTACAAGATGGACCACAAGAGGAGAGGAATCGCCCTGATCTTCAATCACGAGAGGTTCTTCTGGCACTTGACACTCCCAGAGAGGCGGGGCACCAGTGCGGACAGGGACAACCTGACTCGAAGGTGGTCTTCTCTGTCGTGACTCTGTCGTGACGATACACCGAAGTGACAGCTAACCATAACTGAGCACCGATGACAGATTAAGAGCCCTCACTTAGACCCAGCATGTGCTTAGCATGCATGAGGCCCAGGTCCAATCCCGGCACACAAACAGGAAACCCCCACCCACACCCCCAAGAAATAGACTCAGCCTCCCCTGAGAACTTGCCTGAGCTGTCGTCCTCACCCTTTGCTATTGATTGTGACTAGGTTTTTCCTTGTTCCTAACTGACATGCAGTAGGTAGATGGTCATGGTCGTCATTGAATTGGCTCTTGTCACTGTTAAGCCCTCTCATAAGGAGGATGATCAAGAGGAATTACCATTGCCCTTTTTTATGTGTCATGAAAATAGGCATGGAATTCCTCAGGACGTAAGGCTATTGGATGGCCTGGGAATGCCCGCGAGCTAATGCTGAGTTAATTGTGTTTCCAGGTTTTCAGAGCTGGGCTTTGAAGTGAAATGCTTTAACGATCTCAAAGCACAAGAACTACTGCACACAATCCATGAGGGTAGGTGGTCTTGTTCCTGAAGGTCTGTACTTGGTGTTAGCCTGGAGGACCCGTACAAATCATTCACTATGCAGCAAAAAAAACTGTTACTAATTTCCAGGAGGTCATAGGTCTTGCCTCTGTATTTACACTCCCCATCGGACCTAGAGATCTGGCAAGATATTATGCCTCCAAAGAGTCTATTAGCATGCTTCCAGTTATATATTTATGTATTATTGTTAGTCGAGAGTTGAAGGAAGTCACTTGTTTGATGGTGAACATCTGAAATGCACATTCTTCAGGTGCTGGGTCTTTCTCAGCAGGGCTTGCTGATTTAGCCTTGCCCTAGCCCTTCAGTGCTCCATGCTGCTCATTTCCTTGTGTCTTTCTACTGTTGCGTCTCTGTGCAGTAGGTATTCTGATTATAATGCAGCTTAGAGTCGGTCCCTACATCATTCTAAGAGCTTTCAGATCAGTTGCTAATGGGCTGTTATTGCTATTTGCATAATCACCTCGCTCGCACTTTCTCTCACACTTTCTTATAATTAAATAATTATGGCTGCTTCCTAGGCTTTCGACTTTGGTCATAAGCTTTGGAGGACACCGGGTCTTAATGCTCCCGGGAGCTCTGAGAGTGAGTTAGGCATGGCTGTCAGAGGTGCAGCATCAGGGGTAGCTGTTGAGTTGTAGTTTCTGGGTCTTTACAGTCTACAGTAGGAAAGTCTGCTCATTCAAAGAAGCTTTTAATGTATTGCCACAGTCAAGTGGACCTTTTAGAAGGAATTTGTAAATTACCACATTTTCACTCTCTAAAGCAGGTTTCAGAGTGACGTTCATATTCCCATTTTTGGAACATGCGTTTTGACCATGTCCACTCTTCACCTTCTGCCCCCTCATCTCCCTCCCTCCAGTCCCCCTCCTCTTCCCAAGCAGTCTGCCTGCTGTTTTCATGTCATGTGAGTCTGACAGGTGAGAGAACAGTGTGAAGCCGGAGACCGCACTTTCAGAGATCATTTGAGAGACTCTGAATCCTCTTTCTGGGTCTGCCCTGCTTTGCTTAGGGTGATGGTCTCCAGTGCCATGCGTTTTCCTGCAGCTGAAATATTTTGTTCCCCGTTATGGCTGAATAAAACTCCATTGTGCGTATCTACCACGTTTTCTCTGTCTGTTAGGAGTCGAAGGACAACTGAGCTGATGCCATAGTTTGTCTGTTGTGAGTAGTGCCGCAGCAGTCGTGAGCAGACATCTCTGTCATGTGCCGTCCTGGGTTCCCTTGGGTATGTTCCCAGGAGTGGTCCTGCTGGTAGCTGTGTTTTGTTTTCTAAGGACGCTCCATATTGATTTCCATGGTGGCTGCGCTCGCTTACACTCTGACCAGTGGTGTACAAGGGCTCCTTCCTCACCAGCCTGCCTTCCCCACCTCACCAGCCCACTTCTCATCCTCACCAGACGGTTTTGTATTGGTTTGGTTTTTTAATGGGAGCCATTCTCTGATGGCTGAGGTGGGCGAGCATTCTGTCATCCAGCCACCGGCAACTGGTACTTCATGTTTTGAGAAGCATCCTTTCGTTTCATTTACCAATTTCCGATTGAATGATTTGGTTTTCTAGTAGGTTTTTTCTTTATTGTTTATATAGTCCAGATGCTAACCTAATCCTTTCAGATGTGGAGCCAACAAGGAGTCCTCCCGTTCTGTAGGCTAGAACCTCACTCTGGCAAGTGTCTCTTTTACTGTGAAGTTCATTTAATTTCATGTGATTCCATTTGTTACTTCTTGGAAGTATTTCCTGTGCAGTTGGAGTCCTTTTCAGAAAGTCTTTGCGTATGCCTGTATCGTTTTCTTTTTTTCATTCATTTATTATTCTGCGTATGTGCGCGTGCGTGTGTGCGTGTGCGTGTGCGTGTGTGAATATGTCATGGCACCCATGTGCATGTCAGAGGATAGCTTTTGGGAGGGGGTTTTCTTCTTCTACCATATGGAGTCTGGGATTTCCTCTGGCTTGGCCACAAGTACCTTTACCTGTAAACCATCTCCACAATCTGCTTCTGCCTGTATCTTGAAATTCTTATAGTGGTTTCAGGTCTTAAAGTTACTTCTCCTTGTTGGATGTGCAGTTTTCCCAGGACAGTTTGTGAAAGAGATTGTCTTTTGTCATTTTCCTCACGTATGTTTTAATGCCTTTGTCAAAAACTGGGCTTCTGGGTTTATTGCTGGGTCCTCGATCCCGTTGGTCAGTGTGTCTCTGTGTCCTGACATCATACTGGTTTGTTACTAACTTCTGCGGTATAACTTGAAATCAACATGGCTGTAGCCCAGCTTTGTTCTGTTTGCCCTGGGTTGCCTTGGCTGGTTCGGGCCCCTCGTGATTCAGTATTCAACTCGGGATGTTTTCAAATTCTGTGAAGAATTACAATGAGAACCTGTAGGTAGCTTTTGTATCATAGACCTTTTCTTAATATCGTCAAGCAGTGAGCATGGGGGGCCTGTCTTTCACCCCCATAGTTTATTCCTGTTTATTTCTTTTTTTTTGACGCTATTGTGAATATTGTAAATAGGATTCTATTCCTGCTTTCTTTCTCAATACATAGCGGATAAGGAAGCTTCTGGTTGTTGTGTCTTACTGTTTTGTTGAAAATGTTTATAAGGTCTAAATTTTCTGGTTGAGTATCTAGTGTTTATTTAATTTTAAAATGTCATGGGTATGAGTGTTGTGGCTGCGTGTATGGAAGGGTAGCACGTTCGTGCCTGGTGCCTTCAGAGGCCAAAAGAGAGAGAGCATCAGAGTCCCTGGAATCAGAGTGACAGATGGTTGTGAGCTGCCACGTGGGTGCTGGCAACTGAACCCAGAGCAGCCTGTGCCCCTACCTGCCGAGTTCTCTCTCCAGCCGCTTAGTGTCTTTTAAATATAAGATCGCGCCATCTGTGAATATGGATAATTTACTTCTTTCCTATGGCCTTTTTTTTTTTTTAATCTTGCCTGAAAAGCCCCTAATTGAGTAAAAGTAGGAGGAGCATGTGTTCTTTTGTCTTTCGAGGAAATGCTGTTAGGTCTGTGGTGTGTAGCCTGGGTGGTGTTCCATCGTGTGTAGCCTGGGTGGTGTTCCATTGTGTTCCTGTTGTTGCTGGTTTCTTCGGGGCTTCAGGCAGGAGAGGAGGTTGAACTTTGTCAACATCTTTTTCTGCATCTCTCAAGTTGATGATGTACTTCTGTCTTTGAGTCTGTTTGCATATGATGAGCCATCATTATAATCCTGCAGTTGAGCTAACTTGGTCATGGTGTCTGTTTCTTTTAATGTGTTGTTGAATTTCTCTTGCAATCATTTTACTGAGAATTTCTGTATCTGTGGTCCTTGAGGATGTTGGTCTGTGATGTGTTTGTTATATCTTTAAGTAACTTGGATCTTAAAGGAGCTTCCCCATTTTTTTCTAAATCATTTTTCTGTACTTAAGAAAAGCTAGTAAAAGGTAATGTCTTTTGTTTTGGTCTTGGTTTTGGAGACAGGGTTTCTCTGTGTAACAGCCCTAGCTATCCTGGAACTCACTTTGTAGAGCAGGCTGGCCTCGAACTCACAGATGTCCGAGAGCTAAGATTAAAGGCATGCACTACCATGACTAGCTGAAAAGCTAATATCTTTAATGAAATTGCTTTAAACTTTAATAATTGGTTTTTAAGTCAGCATGGTAAGACACACACCTGGAATCCTGGCACCAGGAGGCTGAGGGTGGAGGATTACTGGATATGTAAGGCCAGTGTTCATGGGCAAGAATGTCAGGCCCTGTCTCAAACAACCAAAATTTAGAAAGAAAGAGTTTAGGGCCAGCCTGGCTATAGAATGAAACCCAATCTTAAGAAAGAGGAAAAGAAGATAAAGGTATGTTTTACTACAGGAGTTTGTATTAAGGAGAGTAGGCCCCTCTCCTGATGTTTCCTGAGTGTATTTTTTAGTACCCATAACTTGAAGTTCCACTTGTGGATAACATACTTTTATTTTCACCTCTGCACACATTTTGGGGGCATCTATAGTGTCGAACTCAAGCCATGTGGATGCTGATTGCTTCCTGTGTGTCTTCCTGAGCCACGGTGAAGGCAACCACATTTATGCATATGACGCCAAAATTGAAATTCAGACGTTGACTGGCTTGTTCAAAGGAGACAAGTGCCAGAGCCTGGTCGGAAAACCCAAGATATTTATCATTCAGGTAAGACCGATATATCATTATTTCAATTATAAAATTCAGTTGATTATAACGGTTAAAAAGTCCATTTCTAAAATAAGTTTCTCCAATAACTGGAAAGGCCCTTTTTGAATCCTGGTCTAATAGAGTTGAATTTTGAGCTGTTAACATTTATTGTGAATGTTCTGATCCAGGAAGTGGTGACACACCTTTAATCCCAGCACTTGGGAGGCAAAGACAGGCAGACCTTTGTGAGTTCAATGCCAGCCTGGTCTACAGAGTGAGTTCCAGGCCAGTCGGAGCTACATAGTGGGACCCTGTCTAAAGAAACAAAAAGGCAAAAACAGGAGTGGTTTGATTAGCATTTGATATGACAGACTCACCAGTGTGCCTCTGCGGCTGGGCTGGGTGTGGAGGACGAGCCACTGGAAGGGAAGGCCTGATTGCACAACAGGACCATGCAAGGGCCTGGCCTTGGGCCTGTGGGAGCTGGAGTGCTTGCAAGCCAGTGGAAGTGATGTAGGAATAAGCAGGCTGACCCTGCCCTGCCTCATCCCTTTTACATTTCCCCAAGCTCACGCCAAGCTGCCAAATAGTTTTAGAAATAAAAGGCAAACGTTTGGAGCATTAGAAATATATATTATTTGATATTGGAGACTTCAGCATATGAATTTCACGGTAGAGCACAGTTTAGCCTGTAACACTGAAGAGTAGAATTTAGTGCATTGGCAGACCACTTGCCTAGAAACATGAGGCCCTCAAACCAGAAAATAAAAGAATGTAATGTGGCTGGGCGGTGATAGCGCACGCCTTTAATCCCAGCACTCGGGAGGCAGAGGCAGGCGGATCTCTGTGAGTTCGAGGCCAGCCTGGTCTACAGAGCAAGATCCAGGAAAGGCACAAAGCTACACAGAGAAACCCTGTCTCAAAAAAACAAAACAAAACAAAAAGAATGTAATGCAAGCTCCTGAATCAGAATTAATAGTTATAAATTTAGAACTCACTTTAAAGTGGGAACAGAGGCTGGGAAGAGAGAGAGACAGACAGACAGACAGTGAGCGTGTGCGCTCAGTCTGGAGGGATGGCTCAGTGATTTACGGCACCTCCTGCTGTTCTTGCAGAGCACCTGAGTTCTGGTCCCTGCTCCAGAGGACCCAACACCCTCTTCTGAACCCTGGGGGCACCTGTACTCACATATGAACATTCACATAGAAACTTTGACCGGGCGGTGGTGGCGCACGCCTTTAATCCCAGCACTCGGGAGACAGAGCCAGGCAGATCTCTGTGAGTTTGAGGCCAGCTTGGTCTACAGAGCGAGATCCAGGACAGGCACCAAAACTACATGGAGAAACCTTGTTTTGAAAAACAAAACAAAAACAAAAACAAAACAAAACAAAAAAAAAAAACAAAAAAAACTTTAAGACAGGGTTTCTCTGTGTAGCCCTGGATTAAAGGCGAATGCCACCACCTTGGATACTTAATTTTCAAACATTAAAAAATACAGTGGGAACAGAAAGTGAAGGAATGCTGTTTCAACTATTGACAAATTATGACTGAAACTAGACAGGGAAAACACCATTTGGAATCATTACCTGATTGAATAAAAACACTTAGGTAGATAGTTTTTAAAAAGGCGGCTATACCATTCAGCATATCTTGGTGTTTATTGGGGGGGTGGTTGTAAACATTGTCTAAAAGGAAGCATCACCAGGGAGGCAGCTGTGTTAGCTCTCCGTCTCTCAGAGGCTGATTTCGTTGAGTTTGAATTGCTCACGTGGCTTCTGTTACTAAAGGGAGGTGTGCTGGATTCCATATTCTCACCGCACACTGAGCATTGGGAACAAGAGAGCAGGCAGAGAAGTGACCGTTCCTGTTTTGTAGGCCTGTCGGGGCAACCAGCATGACGTGCCAGTGGTTCCTCTGGACGTGGTGGATTATCAGACAGACGTGCCAGACAACGTAACACAGGTGGATGCTGCCTCCGTGTACACTCTGCCTGCCGGGGCAGACTTCCTCATGTGCTACTCTGTCGCGGAAGGTGAGTGAGCAGAACGCCGCATGGACGCCTGGGACCTGTACCCTTCGCTCACTCTGTGTCACCTTTGAATTGGATCGGGTCTTTCACAATTATATCACCACGTTCTATTAAAAAGCCACAGACCTAGTCATGTTGAAGAAATCCTTTGCTTGATTAATGAAATGTAAAATACAACACCATTCCCGTATAACTCTATTATAATAATGCAATAACATCAACAACAGCTGTATAATCGTATTGGGCATTAGCAGCTTGCTGTCAATCGGTGATAGAGTAGCAGTGCCGTTCTGATATATTTGTGGAAAGTCTTGTTCAAAAACATTTTGCTGACTTCTTTGTTTTTGAGTTGAATAGTTTTGTTTAATCTCTGGCCTTGCAAAATCATTGGCTATTATCTTGTTTTAGTTTTCTTTTTTAGAGCGAAGGAAATTCTATTAATTCTATGTATATAAAACCATAGAATTAATATGTTTTCCTACATGAGGTTAAGCAATAGATAAAACCGTAACCACATGATGAGCAGACCTTATTCTTTCCCAAGGACTTTCATTTCTGTAACTGAATTAATCATAAAAGTGTCTTTGTCACCTTGAAGCAAAAGGAAATGAAACACCTCCCCCCATCTTCTTTTAGGGTATTACTCTCACCGAGAAACTGTGAACGGCTCTTGGTACATCCAGGATTTGTGTGAGATGCTGGCGAGGTATGGCAGCTCCCTAGAGTTCACGGAGCTGCTCACGCTGGTAAACAGGAAGGTCTCTCAGCGCCGCGTGGACTTCTGCAAAGACCCAAGTGCAATCGGCAAGAAGCAGGTTCCCTGCTTCGCCTCAATGCTGACCAAAAAGCTGCATTTCGGTCCCAAATCTATTAAGTAGGCCATTGCTTTCATCTACATGTATTTCACACTCATTCTCCTCTATACAGCTGTCAGTTGGTTGAAGTGTTTACAGCACATCAGTGTAAACTGTTTCAAGGTTTAAGATACCGTGGAAAACGGCTGTTTTATATTGGTTCATTTTTAATCATGCTGGAGATGATGAAAGGGCTAACCAAAATCCTCAGGAAATTACTATGTGTAAAAAATGTCTACTAGCATTTATTACATTTGTAGTGAACTGCAAGATTACCCAAAATACCAGCCAGTTTGCCTTAAATTTATACAAGTTTATTGTATAATGTCTTTTTTCTGTATAATGTTCTTAAAGATTTTTGAAACTCAGAATGAGATTGTTTTCATTTAATAAAATATCTAAAACTTACAGCTTACATAATTTATAGTGACCTGTTTTACTTGGCCGTGTATCTGTTTATTGTCTTATTTACCTATAATTAAGGTATTTTGTATATAAATTTAATTCCCATTTTGGAAAAAAATAAATGAACCTTAAAGAATTATTCTCTATCACTCTGAGGATTAAATATAGTACCCAGTGACACACTGCCACTGTAGGCACACAATGAGTGACAGGCACTTAACCACTGTAGGCACACACATAGTAATATCTAGGCACACACACAGCAAGACCTAAATAATGTAAGCACACATGCCTGACGCCTGCCTACCACAGGCGCATGTGTGGTGACACCCGGCCATGTCAGTCAAGCCGTGGCACTGAGTCACTAGGGAAAGCACACATGTAGTGACTCTCAGCCACTGTGCACACACATGTAGTTACACTTAGCCACTAGAGGCCCCCACAGTGGTGCCTGGCCACTCTAGGCAGACATGCCGTAACTCCTGGCCACTGTAGGCAGACATGCAGCAACTCCTGGCCACTGTAGGCAGACATGCAGTACCTCCTGGCCACTGTAGGCAGACATGAAGTAACTCCTGGCCACTCTAGGCACACATGCAGTAACTCCTGGCCACTCTAGGCACACATGCAGTAACTCCTGGCCACTCTAGGCACACATGAAGTAACCCCTGGCCACTCTAGGCACACATGAAGTAACCCCTGGCCACTCTAGGCAAAACATCTGAAAAGTTATTCCACAGTAACTTAAAATGGAAGCTCCTGACATTTCTAGCAGACTCATTAAACATGTAATTAATTTTACTTTTAAGGTTCAATTCTTATTAATGTGACATAACATTTTGAATAATAGTATTTTGTTAATAATCTGCTGGTTAAGGTGGTTATATTTGGGGCTTTGGGACCAGAAACACATAAGTGGCTGCTCTACAAGCAATGCTTTATTCACAGAAACTAAACTGACAAGCAGGAGCCAAATGGGACTGACCTAGGCCCTCTGCATATATGTGACAGTTGTGTGACGTGATTTCTTGTGAGAATCCTAACAGTGGGAGCAGGGACTGTCTGGACTCTGTTGCCTGCTTTTGGGTCCCATCCCTCCTACTGGATTTCCTCATCCAGCCTTAATAGAAGAGGAGGTACCTAGTCTCACTGCAACTTGATACACACATGGCTGGCTGATATCCATGGGGGGCTCACCTGTATCTGAAGAGAAACAGTGGAACTGAGAAGGGCAGAGGGGGGGTTGGAGGGAAGAATTGGGAAGAGGGGAGGGAGGGGGAACTTTGGTTGGGATGTAAAAACAAACAAACAAAAAGCCATGCCTTAGAGGCTTTCTTCTGCTGCAGTGGAGAAGGTACCACTGTGGCTAGTGGGGCTTTTGCACCTTTGATAAAATATTACAGTCATACAACTGTTGCATGATAAAAAACAAACTGGACATGGTGACTCATACTTGTAATTACAGCACCCAGGAAACTTAGACAGGAGGATTTCTTAGAGTACGAGGCAGATGAACCTAAGAACCAAAGTGAGTGAGGGACAGAACGCTGGTCCCTTGACCTCCACGTGGGCCAGCCGGGGAAAAGTTTGGGTACCAGCAGCTTCACCAGGGCACACATGCCATTTGAAACATCAGTCCACACAGATCCACAAACCAGGCATCAAATTTATTAACCAAACAATGTCTGAAACCATCAAATGGAAATGAACAGGACCTTAAAAATGTCCAATTGGTAAGTTACAAAATTGGCACAATAGCCCTGGGATGTTTAAAAACATAAGACTAAGTCTTCCCGCTGAGTCCCTCTCCTGGCATTCGGAAACGGAGGGAGTGGCGCACGTTCTCCAGGGATTCTGTAGCCTGTGGTGAGGAAGAAAAGAATAAATAACAACTTGAAATCAGAGAAAACAAGAAATACCAGCATTGACGTTTGAGAGGAATTATACAAATTTAACCTCTCCTTGAGACAAGAAAACATTTAAATTACTGAGGTAAATGCCTTGCTTGAGTCCCTTTTTGATGTTTTTTTGTTTGTTTGGTGAGGTATTTGGTTTTTTGAGACAGGGTCTCACTGTGTACCTCTGGCTGTCCAGAAACTGGCTATGTAGATCAGGTTGGCCTCCACTCGCAAAGATCTACCTGCCTCCTCAGTGCTGGGATACACCAAAGGTGTACGCTACTGTGCCCAGCCTTAGGAATCCTTTTTGAAAAGAGGAGTTTATGGCTTCATCTGACCTCGTCATGGTACCCTGAAAAGAAACTGCCCGGTAATCCTTCTCATCGTGGGTTTTGCTTTGTTTTGTTTTCAGTTAATATTCTTTTGTTTTGTTTTGTTTTGTTTTTGTTCTTCAAGACAGGGTTTCTTTGTGTAGTCCTGGCTGTCCTGGATCTCGCTCTGTAGACCAAGCTGGGCTCAAACTCACAGAGATCTGCCTGCCTCTGTCTCCCAAGTGCTGGGATTAAAGGTGTGTTTCACCATCACCAGGCCAGTTCATATTCTTTTTAAAAATAATTTTAAAAAAAAAATCCATCCCAATCTTTTGCTAAACAATACATGAAAATCTCAGCCCAACATTTACTAACCTGTGAAAAATGAGCCAACATTTCCCTGTCTCCCAAATAAAGCCAGCTCGGAGATGTGCTTGCTATAAAATACCTCAGCCAGGTCCTCCTTTAACTTGTTGTATAGTTCCACATCAAAGCGCTGTCCTTGCGATTTCCTGTGGAAGAACTGAAGGAACTGTCTGCTCCGCACAGATGCGTAAGTGTAGTTCTGAAAGAGAGGAGACGGAGATACTAACTCCGCAGCGCCAAGGCAAAGCGGGAAGAAGGAGGGAGTGTTTACAGAGCAAACAGCCTGCAGAGGTAGGGCATGCAGCCAGAGTCGGGAGCAGGCAAACCAGGAAGAGAAAACACATTGCCGAAGAAGAAAAGCGGAAAAATTTGGCAAAGCAACCTTGCCACAAGCTAGTTACTGGGTACCGCTAACTTTTGTAGTCCAAGTTCAGTGTCATTGTTTAACAAGGGCACGAAGAACAGAAATGCAGCATTTATCCCAATGGAGGAGTTCATGTTTACACTAATTCATCTGTGGGAATTGAAATTTTTGTTTTGATAAAGCCTCCATCCAACCTTGTGGGAAAAAAAAAATTTACTAGCTTCAGAAAACTCGGGACGTGAAAGGGTTTTATTGATTGCTGCTGGTGCCCACTAGTTTCACGTCGACTTGACACAAGCTACAGCCATCTGGGAGGAGGGAGCCTCAGCTGAGAAGCCAGATCAGGCTGTAGGCAAGTCTGTAGGGTATTTCCTTAATCAGTGATACGGGAGGGCCAGGCTCAGTTGTGGGCAGTGCCACCCCTGGGCTGAGCAAGCCATGAGTGGCTGCACCCCTTCATGGTCTCTGCGCCAGCTCCTGCCTCCAGGTTCCTGCCCAGTCTGAGTTCCTGCCTTGGTTTCCCCTCAGTGGACTGGGATTCAGGATAGGTAAGCCAAATAAACCCTTTCCTCCCCAAGGTGCTTTTGGTCATGGTGCTTTATCACAGCAGTAGATACTGCGTGACTTGGATGAGGAATTCTTTAGACAAATGTTCTGACTTCCCTGACTACTCACCTGCCGAGTTATGATGAAGTATGCAAAAAAGACCATGGAGTTTGCAAACGTCAGGAAGAACGTGACTGGTTCCATGATGTCCCAGGAGTACACCCACCAAGTAAGCCAGGCCAGTGCGCCTCCCTGCACAGAGAGCAGAGCTAAGCCCGCCCATAGGAGTCCGCTGGTCTTGGCTTCTGACTGAGCTTCTATTCTAGCCTTGACCTGCAGGACGAAGGGGAAACCATTCATTCAGTTTACAAGCCTGCCAGCTCAAGGGGCAAACGAAGGCAACAGGAAACATTTGAAGCAGTGCACACTTTGCATTGCTTTGGATAGGTCAGGTATGTGGAGTAAGGAGATTTAGGGAGTATGTATTATCGGCTCATTTCTAAACCAATTCATTCATCTATTTTTTTTTTGTAAAGGTAATGCCTACTCAAAGAAAACAGACTAGCTAGGAGTAGCGTCACACTCCTTTAATCCCAGCACTCAGGAGGCAGAGGCAGGAGGATCTCTGTGAGTTAAAGCGCAACCTGGGGGCGGGGGAGAAGGAAACAAACAAACAAACCCCCTGAACACAGTTATGTTTACAATTAGATGCCTAGAAGTCCTGGTCTGAAATCACCGGCCTGTTTTCTTTGCACCACCACCCCCCCCCCCCCCCCCCCCCCCCCCCCCACCCCCGCTTCTGGGAATTCATCTGCAGACAGTCTGCACACACGTGGTTCTCCGCAGATACCTGCAGTTCTGCTTTGTTTCCTGAAGCAGGGTCTTGCTATGTGCACGGAGCCCTGACTTGCCTGCACCTTGCTATGCAGACCAGACTGGTTTTTGAATTCAGAGAGCTGCCTTCCTCTGCCTCCCAAGTGCCAGGTTTATAGACAGCCACCACCAGACCCGGCATAGCAATTTCTTGAAAAGCAAAATGTGGATAAATAATCCAGGAAAAAAAACAACAACAACAAAAATGTTTCTCTACCATTCTTTCAATACCCTTGGAAATAATGACTACATTTCTAGAAACTTTCTATTCATATACAAAAATTAGCTACCCGTTTCTTTAAATTACAAGTGGAATTATAGCTTAAAGAATGCAAGTTTCCCTTTATATTACTTACCCCATGCCTACCCACCAAAAAAATAAGTTTTATTTTTTTCCCCCATAATTTGGAAAAAAATAAACAAGCATAAATGTTATGAGGAAGCTGTTACTAACTTTCCACCCACGGTCCTTCAGACAGAGCTGGGACCTGTGATGGGGCGCTCCACTGCATCCCATCTCACAGCCTGCTTTTCCCAGAGACTCATGGCTGATGCTGAGGAAGCAGAAGACGTCAGCTCTGGAGTCAGATCGTCAGGCTCCGTCACTGGTGCATACTCAGCTCACAGGTCATGTTCCAGATTAAAGGACAAAGGGAGGCTACACCAACCGCCCAAATGGTCCCGTGACTTCTGGCACGCCCTACTAAGAGGCATGAACTTCCCAACGGATCCAGCTGTGGAGCCTTCCTACCTGCTCCAAGGGCTGCAGCTGTTCCTTCAGGTGGTCAATCTTCGCCATCAGATGGCGCTCTCTTTTCTTCTGGAATTCTTCTAAATGCAAGACTGTAAATAGTCTGTGAACCAAGGATTTCATGTTTTCCATCTCAATCATGTGCACTTCACTTGGTTTTTCTGAGAAAAGGTAATAGGCATTTACTACGTTTTTTTTTTTTCCCTCCAGGTGAGTCTAGACCAGTGGTTCTCAATCTGTGGTCACCACCCCTTGGAGTGGGGAGGGTCAAATGACTCTTTCACAGGGGTCGCTAACACTGTCAGGGAAACACAGATATTCACATTACAATTCATAACAGTAGCAAAGTTACAGTTAGGAAGTAGCAATGAAAATAATATTGTGATCGAGGGTCACCACAACCTGAGGAGCTCTTATTAAAGGGCTGCAGCATTAGGAAGGTTGAGAACCACTGCTCAAATGGATAAGGTGAGCAGCATCCAAGAACACAGAGTAGACAGAGATGGATATGCTAAGAAAGAAACAAAGGAACACTAGAAATAAATCCACCACACCCCAGGGGGAACTGTCTCCCACAGGCTCCCATCAGTGACTAGACACTGGGTAGGCAAGAATCTGTGAGCTTGAAGATCCAGCTAAACAAACCCCCAAAGCTGAAAATAGAGAGAGAGGAGAGGGGAAGCCAGGAGATTACCTATGGACTGTGGGACAATGACAAAAGGTGTAATGTCTACATGCTGGGAACACCATATGGAGAAGGAAGAAGGGACAGCAGTGTGTGGAGTGGTGATAATAGAAACTTCAGAAGCAAATTGCTAATGTCGAAAATGTTTCAGGCTGAATATCTCTTACCCACAATGCTCGGGACCAGACACTTATTTCAGATTTTGCATATCTTTCAGATTTTGGAATCTTTGCGTGATGGGATGGGGATGGGACCCAGATAAAGATTACATTTCATATATACCTCGTATGCATAGACTGAAGGTGATTTTATCATATATATATTTAATATGTACATATATTATACTAAGCAAACACTCTGTCTCTTGGTATACCCACACCCTCCATGCATCTGCATTCTGACTGCAACCCATCCCAAGGACTCTAGGGTGGGATTTTCCACTAGTGTTACCCCTACTTTCAAAAAGTTTTGGCTTTCTGATTTTCAGTTTAGGATTGTACAACCTGCAGTTTGAAATTAAAACAAACTTCTTAAGGAGTTAAGGCTTCTAGTTTCAGATCTGGCATGTGAGCCTGAAAGTCCCCATTCCTTCTTAAAAGCAAATAAAAAGGGAGACAAACTGAAAGTCAGCACCTCTCCTGAGAGCTGTCAGGGCTGAGCAGTCTGCAGCCCTACTACCTTGACTGTTTCCAGTCTGGTCTGATCTTGGAAGCTAAGCAGGGTCAGTCCTGGTTAGTGGTTGGATGGGAGACAAGTCAGAGGGCAAACCCTGGCTCCCAATCTTGAGGAGGGCGGCTGAGAATTGCAATTTACCTGCACTGTACTTGAAAACTTGCTAGAAGCCCCTTATGCGAAACACTGGAGATCTGAAACTTTGAAACCCCGGGGTGGGGTGGGGGGAAAGTTTCAGGTATGAGGATCGTGCCCACACTTTTGAGAGCTCTACCCAGTTCCCATGGTCAAAATCAGGGGGACTCGCCCTCCTGCTTTTGGTAGGAGGAAAATGGCCATTCTGTAATATCTCAGGAAATCGTTCTCAAAGCAGAAGCAGGTTGCTTTGCTCCCTGTAGAAGACCCACTACGGCGAAGTTAAGATGGCTGGTGGGCCGTTGCTTACCTTTCTTGTGACACTGGACGTCGTATGCTAGTTTGTTAATGACGAGTTTAAAGTCTTTCATTAGCAAAGTGTCCATCAACGTTGAAGCTGGAACCTCACTGCCATCTGGAAGAAACAATATAGAACTATGTCAGCTTTGAAGCGGTGGGTGCCGTGTCCCAGCATGTAAAACCAAGACTCGCTTTTTATGATCCAGTCATGGACCTTCGCCTTCTAGGTGGCCGCCCTTTCTCACTAAGGGAATTTTCTCCAGTTGCTTTATTATCTCCCGTTCCTCTGGACCATATGTAACAGGCAGGCACTCCTCTCCCACTGCGCCAGATGGACTGGAACCCAGACCAGTGTCCGTGGTTAAAATGGTCTGCAAAGGTTCAGGGAGGAGGGAATTCACACCAAGGCCAGGCCCATGGAAGCAACATCGTCTAGGTTGACCTTGCAGCCATCTTGAGTTGCAACCTTCATGATGGCCCTTAGCAGGCCTGGTCTGTTGCCTTGTGTTGTTCTGAAATATGCTTTAAGCAGGCAAACCCATCAGCCTGGAAGGTGGAATGTTTGGACCAAAGCCTGACAGCTGTCAGAGCCAGGAATGTGCCTGGCATCCTTGAGACTCACTTGAGATAAACCAGGCCTACTCTGCTTTAGATGAAATCACTTTGAGGGGTGATGGGGACGACCATGCAAGCCTTTCCCATCTGACTCATTGTGAAGATTTTGTTTTGCTTTCGTTGAGATAAGGCATGGTCCTAGTTAGGTTTTGCTGTGGGAGGATCTTTCTGTGTGCTGTGAATGTGTGTTGCTCTTCTTGGTTGATAATAAAAGCTGATTTGGCCTATAGCCAAACAGAATAAGGCTGCGTGGGAAAGCCAAATGGAAATACAGGGAGAAAGAAGGGTGGGAGGCAGCAGATGCCAGCCAGCCTCTGAGGAAGCAAGATGTGTAGGAAATGAGGTAACAAGCCACGAACCACATGGCAAAGCATAAATGAGAAATATGAGTTAAGAGTAAGAGCTAGTCAGTAATAAGCCTGAGCTACCAGCCAATCATTTATAATTAATACAAGCCTTTGAGTGATTATTTGGAAGCAGCTGCAGCATGGCGTGGGACAGAGAAAACACTAGTTACAGGGTTTTTGTTGCTGTGAAAAACCACTGGACCTTGCTTTCTTGTACAATCCAGAATGACCTGCCCAGGCTGGCACCACCTACAGTGGGCTGGGCCCTTCCACACCAATCATTAATCAAGAAAATGCCCCACAAAAATGTTGTCTTAGTTACTGTTCTATTGCTGTGAGGCGATAACAAGAGTGTGGAAACTTTTAAAAGAAACTATTTAATCCGGGCACTTGCTCACAGTTTCAGAGAGTTAGTCCCTGCTCATCATGGCGGGGAGTGTGGTGGCGTGCAAGCAGGCAGGGCTCTGAAGCAGTAGCTGAGAACTCACATCTGAGCCACAAGTTCCAGACACACACAGAGAGAGACACTTGGCTAAGCATGGACTCTTAAAACCTCAAAGCCCACCCCCAGTGACATGCCTCCTCCAACAAGCCCACACCTCCCAATCTTTCCCAAAGGATTCCATTAACTAGGGCCCCATCATTCAAATGAACAAATCTATGGGGAGGGGGGCATTCTCATTTTAGCCACATGGCCATGAGCTAATTTGAGTAAGGCAATTCTTTAATTAAGAGTCGCTCATTCCTGTGTCAAATTGACAAAACAACAACAAACAAACAAAACAACAAAAGAAAAAACAAAAATCCTAAGCAGCACAGGGCCTCAAACTCATTATGTAGCTGAGGATGACCTTGAACTCCTGATCCTCCTGCTTCTCAGGTGATGCAGCACTACATCTAAAGGGATCCCCATTGTGATGCTACCCAGGGCATCAGTTTGCACACCAGGGCACCAATATATCAGATTCTGTGTAGCGTTGAATCTGTCTTCATTTTTCTTTAGTCTTAAATCACTTTATGATATGTCCTCATAACCTGAGACAGGGCCTTCTGGAACAAAGTGGTAGTAGTGAAGCGTGGTAGACAGACCTAGGCTGACCTAGTCTGCTGTGTGCCTCTCTGTGATGCTGCCTGTATCTGATCCTGGACCTCTGTCACTTCCAACCTGACAACCTACTAGTATACTCTTCTTGCTTAGCTAAAGTTCATTACGGCTACTTACAGCCCAGTCCATGACTTGTGTGTGTGTGTGTGTGTGTGTGTGTGCACGCGCATAATATATATTTATGCAGGCAGTGACATTTTTGATTGGTGTTAGTTCAAAACTTAGTAGCCTAGGCTGGGCCATGGTGACACACACATTTAATCCCAGCACCTAGGAGGCAGAGGCAGACAGATCTCAGAGTTCAAGGCCAGCCTGGTCCACATAGTAAGTTCCAGGCCACCCGGGGTTACACAGCCCAGCAGCCCCCGAAAGTGCCGATCACCTCTGGCTCATAGCTCCTTTTTAGCATGGAAGAAGGAGACAAAACTACAAGGAGATTGGGTAGCAGAGAGAGAAAAATAGACTTGATTAAGTCTAAAAATTAAATTGCAGTTATGTGATTTGTTTTATGAGAATGGATAGAGACCATGAAGAGAATCTAATAGCAATGTCAAAGGTCTCAGAGATAAAAGATTGAATTACAAGAGCTATTTGAGGGAACAGGAAATGAAGTTAATCAGTCAACAGTTGTAGGCGGAATTGAAATGGGGACTGGTCAAGATACAAGAAGGGGTTTAAAATTAAAAAAAAAAAAAAGGAATGGTTTTAAAACCAAAACCTTAGGACCATAAACCACATAGCATCTAAATGTGGAATCAACAACCATCAAGCCTGGCGTTATCACTAAAGAAAAGTAGCTTCAATGGCAGACATCATGACTGAACTCCATCTTACATCCAGACAGGACAAAGTACTCCTTGTCAAATCCCCTCAAAGACTAAGTCTGTGTAACTCTGTACTGTATTTCCCACATGTAGCCTGAAGGAAGTCCACCTACCCTCCTGAGTGTGTACTTCCCGAAACTTCTTCCTAATCCCTGACCTTGCCTCATCTTTGAATTCTTGCTCTGAGGATTAAGGTTCTAGAAACATGAGGTAGAGGTCTCAAGTCTGGTCTCTGCAGACCTCCTCACCCTTAATCCACCAGTAATAAGGCCAACCTAAGATATTCATATTCTTGAATGTTCCCTAACCCTGATTTAACCCCATCACGGTTCACCACCGGCACCATCACATGGTACGTTCTTCACTATAGCCAAAGAAGGTTCAAAATAAAGTTACGTTCTCCAACTTTCCATCACGACAATACCATTAGCTCTAGGTCCAGTGGGCATTCCTAGTTGCTGTCTAGCTTTGCACCTTATAGCTGTTTAAGAAACCTTCCTATTTCAGGGATCTTCAAGCTTCCAGCATTTTGGTTTAGCACTTGGGAGTATTTCAGGTATGGAGGGATTGTGGAGGAGGAAGTCTCCTGGAGAGTTTTACCCTCAAAGTGCTTTGCATCACTTCTCTCATACAGCCTGTTTAAAAACCAAAACCCACAGAGCTTTAATGCAGTCCAGGTGTTAGGAAAGCAAAGTCACTGGGCAGAAGTGGAGAACTAGTGCTGGGCAGGGAGTCCTTTCTGCTCTTCAGAACAGCCTACACGTCATCATGTGAAATACATTCTGGAAAGTTCTGGATGTGTATCTCCTCCTGGCCAGGTTTCTGCTTGTATGTTCAGCCAATGCTGTTTCAGCGACAGTATCAATATGCCCAGGGAAGTCTGTTCGCACAGTGGAGAAGAACCTGGCTGCCTGCGGTCTGGCTCGATAGCTCTACTGTTCCAGGAGGCAGTTAGTCAGGCTTGCACTCGGGTCTGTTGCTCGAATAAATCTGGGTCTTTGGGTTCCTGTTCAGCTGGGGTGAGATCAAGTTTTCAGGAATTGGCAAATAATAGTTAGAGCTATAGGAGGTTCAGAATGCACTTCTCAAGTGCAAATTGAACACAGGCAAATTCCACGCACAGGCCTGTTTTCTTAAACAACAACAAAAGAACAAAACAATGGCTTTTTTATCTGACATCCCAAGTGTCATTCAAAAACTTACATTTAATGACTTCAACTAAAACCCTCCATAAAGAATCTTCAACTCAAAGAGCCCATTCCTAATTTCCTTAGAGGAAAAACCTCTTTCTGACTTCCTCGTACTGTTTTTAAAGTTATTTGGAGGAAAACAGCAAGGGAAACATCATCCATTTTTATCAACCAATATTTTCCCCCATCTTTTCACTCATTTATCCAAGGCTTACTGAATACTTCCGAGAAGGCGCTGCTCAATTCAACCCCACCTGAGTTCTATGTGTGCATCTGTCTGCTGCTAGATTCCCAGGGCTGGCAGGAAGTCCCCTGGATGCCCACTGCTCCTGTGTCTGAGTTATTCAGAAGCCTGTTGTAGCCACAAAGTGGGAAGAAAGCTCTCCTTTGACTCCTTACAATAACCCACGAGGCTTTTTCAACCTGCTCCCCTCACCTCTGAGAATCCTCCCTCCTCCAGCCCCACTGCCTCTTTGCAGCATCTACTCCCAACATAAGGCCTCTGCCCCAGAGTTCCTGGGAACTGCAAGCCCCCATCCTCTCCAGGTCCCTTTCATCAACTCCAGGCCCCATTATCTCCTCCAGGTCCCTCTCATCTTCTCCAGATTCTTCTAATCAACTCCAAGTCCCCATATCTCCTCCAAGTCTCAGTCAGTCTGTCTGTCTGTCTGTCTGTCTCTCTATCTCTGTCTATGTCTCTCTCTCTCTTCTGAGGGTTTCTCTGTGTAGTCCTGGCTGTCCTGGAACTCACTCTGTAGACCAGGCTGGCCTCAAACTCACAGATATCTGCCTGCCTCTGCCTCCAGGTCCCACTCTTTTCCTCCAAGTTCCTCTCATCTTCTCCAGGCCTCCACCATCTCCTCTAGATCCCTCTCATCATCTCCAAGCCTCATTGTCTCCTCCAGGTCCCCCTCATCTGCTCCAGATTCTTTGCATCTTCTCCAGATCTTTACTCAGATGTGACCTTGGTGACCCACTCATGTTTCTTACCCTGATTTCCTCCATTAATGTTTACTAGTTAACATGCTGTATAATTATTGCTTTGTCTTCTTTCTTTTTCCTTCTAAAGTGTAAGTTCTATTAAGAATAGGAGCTCTTATCTCTCGGGTTCTTTGCTCTGTTCTCTAGCATCTACAGCAAGGCCTGGTATATGTTAGATGTTCAACAAATATTTGTTGGATGAATAAATTCTTTAATGTCCATGTGTCTAATTTCTATATCTATCTCTTAGTTGTTTCTTAACTTGGTTAGAGAAAAAACTGTTTTTCTCTCTTTTTAGCTTTAATTTTTTTAACTATGTGCACATGTAGGTTTGTGCATATAACTGTAATGCCTGTGGAGGCCAGGAGAGGGCAGTAGATGCCCTGGAGATGGAGTTACAGGGTGTTGAGCCCTGCTCATTGTGCGTGTTGGAACACCACTCTTCCCCACTAAGTCATTTCCCCAGCCCCTGTTCATTTCCTTTTCAAAACTACACCAGTAATCATCAACTTTCAAATAAGCTTACATAGAACTTTTAATACAATAAAAGAACAACGATAATTTATTGAAGTATATTTACCAATGGCCTTTAAATATTGAACTGGAGATAAAATTCCTTATGCAAATTTAGGGGCAGTTGGTCTAAACCTATTTCATGCCATGATAATATAAAATCCATATCATATACTTAAATACCTAAATGATTAGCTACCTCTCCTATCGTTAAAAGGTGTATTTTCCTAAGAGCTGATTCTATTAAACAATCCCTAACTGTAATTGCTTTATAGTAAAGATTAATTCACTATCTGTACATTTTTCTACTGGCTATTTTAATTGCAGAAAATACATTTTATTCTCAATTATTCAATTTTTCTGAAAATTGCACACTAATGCCATTATATTAAAATTTTCTCATAGGAAAAAAACCTCTGGTTGTTTATAAAATGAATAACTGAAATTTACACTAAATGTATTCCATCTTCTTTTATTTAATAGAATTGAGACTCTTCTTTCTGTTTGTTTTGTTTTTATGTTGAGACACCGTCTCAGTACATACCCCAGACTAGCTTTGAACTCTCAATCTTCCTGTCTCAGCTTCTCAAGTACTTGGATTCTAGACGTGCACCACTGTGCTGACTTTGAGTGATTATGTTAACAGTACTGGTATGTAAGAAGGAAGGGCTCCATAAAGGGTAGGCATTGGTTGTATAATGAATGATTTAACTTATTGTATAATGAAATTCTTATCAGGAGAGTAAAGAACCAAGACACATGTGCAGAAGGGAAGAGAAAGCAGCTGGAGGTAGAGGTCTGGGATGCACAGATACACACCTGCTGTGGTGATGGCCGCAGTCTTGATGCCCTTGTCTTCATTTTGTAAGTCCTGAAGGAAGGAGCCCACTGTTGACAACAGCGGCTTGATCACAAACTGGCAGCGCTCTTTTCTGGATGGCAGAGTGAGGGTCACCAAGGGAAGACCATGTCTATAGTTAACTGTTACTTCTGTGAAGACAAAAATTCAGTAAAATATGAACATGTAGGAATATGACCTTAAAACTTGAAAATACAAGAACTTATCAGGGCTAGAGAGATGGCTCAATGGTTAAAAACACTGGCTGTTTTTGCAGAAGGCCCAGGTTTGGTTCCCTGCACCCTCATGGCAGCTCACATAGTCTATAACTCCATTTCCAGGAGATCCAATGACTCCTTTGATCTCTGTGGGCTCCTGCATGCACATGGTTGATGCTTATACACACACGTACTCATAAACTAAATATTTTTAAGTGAGATAAAATACAGGAATTGATGCATTTCATTGAGCATTGCATATGTGCATACAATGTGTTTTGATCAGACTCAGCCCCTATTCCCTCCACTCCTTTGTCCCCATCCCCTCCACCACTTTCCCCTCCAATTTCATGTGCCCTTTTCTTCTTTTTAAAGCCCACCTATGCAAGGCATGGTAGAGTGTACCTTTAATCCCAGTACTGCGGAAGCAGAGGCAGTTGGGTTACTATGAGTTTGAGGCAGGCCTGTTCTATATAGTGACTTGCTGAACAGCCAAGGCTACATAGTGAGACCTTGTCTCAAAAGAAAACAATAGCAAAAACCCATGACTGGCTAGGTCATTGACTGTGGAGTGGCCTTTAAAACTAATCAGAAAGTGAGTGGTTGCTCTGATAACATTCCTGCCAGTCTTGTACCACTGAGTGTACACTGCCAGGCCAGTGGTTATTATAGTTTGAAGGGTTCACAGTTGGGTAAGACTGATGAACACCCCCCCACACACACATCTGTAAACAGAACCTTCTGGCTAGACAGTAGATATGAAGCTTCCAGTTTGGTATCAGCTTCATTTCTCCATGGCCTGTGACTCAAGTATGTGGTGTCTTCAGCAGTAGGGTCTTATCATCAAGTTCTAGAGGGTAACCAAGAGCAGTGGCAATAACCTATAATGTTGGAGGGAGCAAATCTATGGCATACTATTGACCAATGATTTGAAAAAGGTGACTCATACCCAGCGCTGGGTTTTTGATTGATAGCCTATGGTAAAGTAATGGAATGTTCATGCTTATATAAGTAATTCATAAGTCTCGGGATTCCTATAAATTTGTATCACTCCTTTGGTACCTGCATCGTGCTACAGTTTGCCATTACATACATGACGGGCCTACTATTCTGTAACAGTTTGCTGTAGCTTCTCCTGCTCAGCATCATAATTATCTGCCCCATGTCTTCAAAGGTAACGAGTTCAGATCCTGAAGGCAGACACTCACTAATTTTTATCTGACTCATCTCCAGGGTCTAAGGTCACTTGGTAAAGTTTGCCAAAAGGCATCAGCAGAGATGGTATACCAACAGAAAGGCAAGAAACTGAATACAACCAGTAGGTGGGGTGGGATGAGGTGGGGTGGTGCTGTGGGATGTTCTGTATGGCAAATGTGTTGCTAATAAAGCACTGATTGGCCAGTGGCTAGGCAGGAAGTAGGCAGGACTAACAGAGAGAATTAAAAGAGCAGGAAGGCAGAAGGAGACTGCCTGCCAGCCAGCAACCGCCAGGACAAGCAACATGTAAAGATGCCGGTAAGCCACGAGCCATGTGGCAAGGTATAGATTTATGGAAATGGATAACTTAAGATATAAGGACAGTTAGCAAGAAGCCTGCCACGGCCATACAGTTTGTAAGCAATATAAGTCTCTGTGTTTACTTGGTTGGGTCTGAGCGGCTGTGGGACTGGCAGGTGAAAGAGATTTATCCTGACTGTGGGCCAGGCAGGAAAACTCAAGCTACAGGGTGGTGTAGAGTGGGCAGTGTCTGTTCAGCTCAAGACTGTATCTCCCACTTTATTTGGAAGAGTGGAAATAAGTTAGCCCATAAATCAAAGAAATGATAAGAAAACTTACCATCAGGTGGCATCACTGTTCCATAATGGAGGGCTTGGTAGTATTTTGGATTTCCGTACAGTTTCATATATAAAGCCTGTAAGAAAGATCGTGTCTTTAAAAAAAAAATGGGAAAGCAAAATTCAGAAGAGTCTTTGTCAGCTTATAGGACAGGCACAGTAAAATGTGAACTTTGAACTTTGTATGTGTGCCCCACACAGGCATGGTGAAATGTGCACTTTGTATGAGTGCCCCATACAGGCCAGGTGTGGTGGTTTGAATGAGAATGGCCTTATAGGCTCATAGATAAATGCTTGGTCTGCAGTTGGTGAAACTGTTTAAAAAGGATTAGGGGTGTGGCCTTATTGGAGGAGGTGTGTCACTGGGAGTGGACTTTGAGGCTTCAAAAGCCCACAGCAGGCCCAGGCTTTGCCTGCCTCTATCTTGTAGATCAGATGTAAGTTCTCATCTACTGTTCCAGCGCCATGCCTGCCTGCCTGCCAGCCTGCCGGCACCATATTTCCCACCATGACGATCATGGACAAATCCTCTGGAACTGTAAGCAGTGCTTTCTTTCTTTTATAAGTTGCCTTGGTCGTGGTGTCTCTTCACAGCAATAGAACAGTGACTGAGCCACCAGGTATTAAACATATCACAGGCAATGAGTTGCACCAAGCGTCATCTGTCACATTGATTTAAGGCTGTCCATTTGAATTTGATGTCTAAAAGTATATCCTATTACCAAGACTCAGAAGAAAAACAGTTAATTACTTTTTAAATTTGTTTGTTTGTTTTTGAGACAGAGTCTCCCTCTATAGCTCTGACTGTCCTGGAACTTTCTGTGTAGATCAGGCTGGCCTCAACTCACAGAGATCCACATGCCTCTGTCTCTCAAGTGTGGGATTAAAGGCATATGCCACTACACCTGTCTTTAACTCCTTAAAATGGATACACCTCAATTAGTACACATACATAGGGGTTCTCCAAGTTTGTATAATGAATGTTATAATGCTATTGCTTTTACTGAAATGAAATGAAATTAAGAAAACACACACACATTGCAGAAATATAAAGTCTCAATCAAATAGTCTATTAAACCTGCCTGCTGATTCAAACACTTTACAGTGTACAACTCAAAGGTAGGACAGTAAGCTGTGCCCAAAGCCCCGCCCCTCTACAACCCCACACTCCCCCACAGCATTCACAGTTTGGGGCTGAGTGTGTGCATTGTCTGACTTTCTAAAACATCACCATCCTTACCTGAGGTTGATTCTGTGGCAGAGTCTGTGCAGAGCTAATGAAATTGGGATATACAGAAAACAACCATCTTCAATCTTATCAACCCTGACTGTGCACCTGTGCATTCGCGCGCATGCATGTGTATATGTGTGTGTGTGTGTGTGTGTGTGTGTGTACACATGCATAAACCCTGACTTTCCTTTTTAAAATTCTTTAGATTTACTTATTTTTATTTTATGTGCATGAATGTTTTGCCTGCTTATATGTCTATGTACCACATGAATGCCTGATGTCCCACAGAAGTCAGACAAGGGCATCAGATCCCCTGGAATTGGAGGTACAGACAGTTGGAAGCTGCCATATGGATGCTAGGAGTCGAACCCAGGTCCTCTGAAAGAACAGGCAATGCTCTTAAGCTGCCAACTCTCCAGCCTCTTGAACAGTGAGTTCAAGGCTATCAGAGTAAGACCCTCTCTCAAAACAATAACAAAAAGGTACAAATGTTTACTCGGTAGTTATACGTAATTTAAACTGTATATACTGTTCTGTGTATGGGGGCATAGGGGTGTGTGTGTGTGTGTGTGTGTGTGTGTGTGTGTGTGTGTGTGGTATGTTCTGAGAAGGATGCGCGCGAATGCACAGGTGCACAGTCAGGGTTGATAAGATTGAAGATGGATCATGATAACGGCATTTGGAGCCTTGCTGAACATGAAAAAGATGGAGCGCCATGACTTGAAAACAGAACAGAGCTTTCCTGGGAGAAGAGACATTTGTAGCATCTCTGGCTTAAGTTACAAAACAAATGTAAGCCAGAAAAGCAGTTTTTATTTCAGCTTCAGCAGTGAAATATTAGTCCAGAAAAGTGAAAACAGCCTGCTTCCGATTAGAAGCTTTTTGGGGATGCTTTGATTACTGCACCTCACAAAGCCTGCCTGGGACACCAGTCTCAGCAGGAGTGCTGTGATTTGTCCTCACCACACCCACGAGAACGCCACTCTTGTCAGGTCACCCCATTTTAGTTCACACGGATCATTAGATCATGTGATTTACTTTAAACAAGATTTAAGACACAAGCTGGAAACAACTGGCTTAGAAAAAAGTCTTGGCTGCTAATAATATTCGGCTGTTGAGAATTATCAAATTGTCTTTGAAAAATGAATTCTGATTCTTAGAGACATGAAGAAAGAGGCTGGGGGTGTGGGGGTGCAGTTCAGTGGGAGAGCACCTGCCTAACAGGCATCAGGGGCTGGCTGGGTTCAAATACCCAGAACCACAAAATAAATAAAGAATTAAAATAAATGGCTCAAGTCTGAAGGCAATACCAAAATATAGACACATAACAGTTTCCAAAACCAATCCTTATTATGCACAATCCAATTAAGAGAACCATCATCTACTATCTCAAACAAGATATTTTATCTAGATATATTTACAGTTCAGAGCCTTCATACTTGTATCTAGCATCCAAATAGTCTTTGTATAGTTACATCCATTTATTCAAACCAGTCCTTTAAATACAGCAGGTGTGCATAAAGATCTCTTTGCATGGTAAATGAGGTAACTCCATATTGGGAATCAAAGGGGAATTATATAAAGGTAATGTTTTGGGGTTCCTTTAGCAATCATATAATTCTAAACTGGTATGTATCCTGTGTGGTAAACCTGGATGGGACAGATCCCTTCACTACAGATCTGAATACACAGAGAAAGAATAAATAAACTGCAGTGAATAGTGACTGTGCATCTAATGTCACCTAAGCAACAATGGAATTACCTAATATTTACTAAGCAATTACTACATGCTGAGTGACTACCGGTCTTCCAAACTTCTGCTATCAAACTAGCCATTCTTGCCTGCTTGGTTGTCGTTACTATGGAAGACATCTTTTTGGACCCTTGAGGTCTAATATATTTCACTGGAACCTGGTTAGGATCGCAGCCCCTCCTGCCACCCAAGGACATTGTTGTCCTGACTATTTTTCAATTACAGTTTCCCACGGGTGGATAAAGCATGGTCAAGTTTCTCCAGCCTTCTTCCTTGCTGTGAAAAGGCTGGCTGCATGTACCCCTCTCTCCTCACCCTTCACACATCCCTTATCCACTGCAGTCACTTTTCCTCCTCGTCCTTCCCCCTTGGAACGGTCCTGTCTCCCATAATTCCACTTTGCCTCGGGTTTCTGGTTACACGTTTTCAGCTTTACTTTCAGATCCCCTGTCTTAGAGTTTCTATTGCCGTGAAGAGACACCATGACCATGGCAACTCTTACAAAGAAAAACATTTAACTGGGTGTCTTACAGTTCCAGAGGTTTAGTCCATTATCATCATGTTGAGAAACATGGCGGCATGCAGACAGATGATGCTAGAGAAGATGAGAGTTGTACATCTTGATCTGAAGGCAGCATATGAGATCTCAAAGCCCACCCCCACAGTGACATGCTTCCTCCAACAAGGCCACACCTCCTAACAGTGCCACTCCCTATGGGCCAAGTATTCAAACATGTGAATCCATGGGGGCCGTTGCTATCCAAACCACCACATTCCCTTCCTTGTCTTCTAAGCGTTGGTATTTTGTAGAGTTCCACGAGATTCAACCTCTGTCCTTTTTTTTTTTTATTTTTTTCGAGTTTTTTTTGAGACAGGGTTTCTCTGTGTAGCTTTGCGCCTTTCCTGGAACTCACTTGGGAGACCAGGCTGGCCTCGAACTCACAGAGATCCGCCTGGCTCTGCCTCCCGAGTGCTGGGATTAAAGGCGTGCGCCACCAACGCCCGGCTCAACCTCTGTCCTTTTACCCCATGAACTGTCATCAGTGCCCCCCTGCTCACATGGTCCCAACTGAACTGCTGTGCTGTTGGCCTGACCCAGCGTCTACAGTCTGGAGCCTCTTTCTAAACTGTGTGTGCATGACTAAAACATAATGAATAGATTCAGCTCTCATGTCCATCCACCTCTACCTCTAGTTTTGAACTTTTACCTTATTGTCTGTATTCTAATTTCATTATCATTAGTTTGCATATCAGCCTCTAGGCCTGCTGTTCACTAGGCTGCCATACCTGATACCTGGTGAAGAGAGTCCTGAATTAAACCTGACCTTCACCGAAGACTGAGAAGGAATAAAAGAAACATTTAAAGCTTTGCTAAGTCACTTCTGAAAATAATAATACAGTAAAATACAGCTATGGCAAAATGCTCTATTGGTCTACTGGTATCCAAGAATTTTCTTGGGAGGAGAAGGACTATGTAGATATAAAGATCTAATTAAACATAGAATAGAAGTTTTGTGTTTGTTGTTGTTGTTTTGAGGTGGCTCACTCATACTGTTCAAACTAATTGCCACCCCAACACACAATGGCTGAGTAAATATGAAGATGGCCTGGTGTTCAGATCCACTAGGAGAGAACAAAGACTTAGGTTCAATTCAAATTTAGATGAAATGAATTCATCCTTACTGCTACAGAAGGATGGCAGCCCTGGAGCTAGACAGCATGCCATGCAGAAGGGGGGTTAAGATGGGGTTTTAAGGCGGACAGCTGGGCAGGAGCATTGTTTTACTTCCCTGTTTTTTTTTTTTTCTTCCCTGCAATATAGTAATAAAAAGACCAGTCCATTCCTTTCCCACAGCCATTAGCAAGTTTCACAGAAACCAAGGCAGCTGTTCATACCTCCCAGCCCATTATCCTAGCCTTATCTCACCTGCAGGCCACTAGGATCTCCCAGGCATTCCAGAGCAAAAGGTCAACGGCCCTTAAAGGATGCCTGGCTCCATATTAAGTTTCTTTAGCCCTCACAGGGGAGCTGTGTAAATTATGACTCAGGTCTGAGCACTCTAACGGCTGGGCTAGAGCAGTTCACTTCTGGGCAGGCAAAAACACGGTGCCTTCAAGTTAGAGCAGGCTCTCACAGCCCACATGGACAGTGCCTTGTAGGAGCACCACAGGGACAGAAGGACATCAGAGCCCTCAGACAGACAGCTGGCAAGACGGCATGACCTCAGATGTTTAGAAAGGGGAAAGGGGGGCTGGAGAGATGGCTCAGAGGTTAAGAGCACTGGCTGTTCTCCCAGAGGTCTTGAGTTCAATTCCCAGCAACCACATGGTGGCTCACAACCATCTGTAATGAGATCTGGCGCCCTCTTCCTGCAAGCAGAACACTGTATACATAATAAAAAAATAAATCTTAAAAAAGGAGGGGGGGGGAGAGTAAGTAGTTGCTAAGTGGGGGGCGGGAGGGGGGGAGAGTAAGTAGTTGCTAAGTGGGGGGTGGGTTCCACATGGACAGCTGTGGGTGAGAAAAGCCATTGACAAGATGGCAGCGCTATCTAGAGCCTTCAAAAGGAGAGGAAGGTTGTCAGGAAGGGGATCTGAGAGACAAAAGGTTGGAAGCAGATGTGCATAATGAGGGGATGCAGAGGAGAGAAACAATGGCCAAGATGGGGGGGGGGGGTGGGGGGGCGAGATAAGACAGACCTGAGCTTAATTTCCATCTAGCTCAGGTCAAAAATAGCATCTTCAGGGAACGTTTGGTTTTCTGAGACATGTCCTCCCTAGGCAGCCCCGACTGCCTTGGGGACTCCATGTGTTGACTCCACAGAGACCCTCCTCCATCTGCCTCCCAGGGCTGAGCTGAAAAGACACACCACCGTGCCTGGCCAGAAAACCCTGCTCCTTTTAACTACAGGAACTCAGTATTTTCAGGGTGAAACCTTGCTATATTTAGATTAAATTTTGAGGTTAGTAAGATTTAAAGTTCACTTTAAGGAGATAAAAGATGAAGGGATTTACAAAAGAAGAAGTCAAGCAGCAACCCGTGGAGAGGCCCCTGTGGGGGACCCAAGGCTTCCAGTTGGCAGCTAGCTGTGAACCTTTGGACAACCACACTCCTCACAGCATCCCAGGAGACACCCAGCCAAGCTGCTCCACATTCTGCACCACAGAAACCTGCCAATCAATCTTCAGAAGCGCTTCTTGCGATGACCACTGGGCCACATGGTACCAAGTAAAGGTTGGCGAACTAGACAGATTTCACAGGGGAAAAATGAATCACCTGACCAAAAGAAACTTCCAAAGAAAATCTCAGAGCATTGCTTTTAATCTTATTAAATAATAAAAGGAGAACCAACCGGTCTCTGGCAGCTATCACTTACCATAGCCCTTCCTCCCCCCACCTCTCCTCCCCCAACAAAGTCCAACACTGTCAGCTAGCAATGGAAGTTTGTTTCCGGGGTCCACAAAGCAGGGCACAGAACTGCAGGCTTGCAGAAGAGACACCATAGGCAACTGGCCCACACTCCTGAAGCCCTACCTCCTCTCCTTCATGATATGTTCACAACATGCCCCCACGGTTGGGCGTGTTTGCATATGCCCGGGGGGACCTGGACACTTCCGTCTAGCCAGTTCCAGGTCAAGATAGCCATTTCCGGGTCAAGGCGTCTGGTGTGACCAGGATCTGTGACTTTGCATGATTATGTAAGCGCAATGTAGCCATGTGATCTACGCACATGCGTGGAGTAGTTACATTGACCTGTGCACGCCCAGCCTTTTATAAGCCAGCGCCATATTCCCGGCTCCTTCTTCTTCTTCTCTACACACATGTCTTCCACAGGCCTGGGCACTCTCTGTCCCTTTCATCTTAATAAAACTCTTATTAGCAGATTCTGTCATATTTTGTGACATTTCCTTGCAGGGTAAGAGCGCTGCAAAATAACCCACTCTGTCTGTCCCGGTGCATCCAAAGTGTATGCTGTTCACTGTTCATCGCCATATGTGATGTATATGTGGTAGCCACTCACTTCCGTCCTATTATGTAACGTGTTTTCTAGGTGAAATGAACTACAGTGCACTGAAGGAATTTCACGCTCCTTTCTAGTTCCCCATACTGGGGCAGCGAGGTCGAAGCCACAGTTGTGGAATCATGGAGTTTCCAGAACACTAATAGATAAGGATCTAAAATTCAACGCGTATTTGTCATCAATAACTGTGAACCCAGGGTTTGGCTGTGTGTGTGTGTGTGAGTGTGTGTGTGTGTGTTAAAAATTACATCACATAGAACTCCACAGACAGGTGCGCACTCAGTGACCTACTGAGCAGAAACCTCTCACACAACCGCCTCTACAATGGATGACAGCACTTGGCTCCCCCACCTGAGGTGTCTCCTTCCAGAGGCTGAATGTCGAGGCAGAAAAGCTGAAGAAGAGAATAAACATCGAGTGAAGAGCTCGAAGGGATTCTGTGTGCCTTCTGTGAACCGGTGCATGGGGCAGGGGAATGACAAGATCTGACGGATGACGCACCCAGACTCATGCAGCTGCAACTCTGTCCTCTGACTGAAAATAGCTCCCGAGAAGGAAAGACGGCCCCAGCATTCTTTGCTATCCTGATTAAATTAAAAGAGCAGGCCACGGCCCTCAAATCCAATTTGCAGGGAACAGCCTCGGCTGGGGAAAAGTCCAACACTTCAAACTGTCTCAGATAGCAAAGTAAACCTCATTAATTTGTATAATCAATACGTGTTAATCAAAAGTGTTCTCAGGGAAGACTGAGTTTTGGCTTAGGGAGATCAAGAAAGAAACATGATCTAAGTTTCCCTAAGACCCTACCTAACAGGGCCACAAATAATTCTTCCTTAGCAAAAAGGCCAAATGGTTCTCCTTATTGCTTCACACCTTGTGGCTTCCCATCTCACCCATATCTGCTTCATTTCAGATGCCGCCCCTTCTTGGCTTTATTATAACCCTAACTATGAGGCCAAACAGTTGGGCTAAAAGCTACAGGGCCAGACTGTCCAGACCGGAACCCTGGTTCCATTTACAGGGTCTGCGCCCAGGTCCTCAACCTTTCTGGACCCAACTCCTTCTCCCCCAAGGAAATCCTATCAAGAGTCAAGCATGGGGTACAGGGCTATAATCCCACCACTCGGGAAGTTGAAGAAAGATGAGGGCCTTGAGTTCAAAGCCAGCATGGGAAACATGGGGAGACCCTAACTCGAAAATGGAAGGAGAGGAAAGAAGGAAATTCCATTTAGCAGAAGGCACAAGTTATTTTCTCTTCCAGGTCAGCCTCTGACCTACTGCGCTCACCTCTGTAAATGGCATCGCCGTCCACTCAGCAGATGACGGCACTCCGCTCTTTTCTCTCTCTCCATTACCTACCTACACAGCAAGTGCCGGCAACTGTGCTTCAAAACTAAAGTTCACAGTAACCCAGTCTTATTTCCTCTGTTCCATTCTCTCCCTCTGACGACTCCCAGCACCTCCTAACTGGCTTCTTGGCTTTGGATTTTATCCTCTGCCATCCACTGTCCATAGAATAGTTAATTTTATCATTAAAAAAAAAAAGTGAGCACCAGATCTCGTTACCCTGTACAAAAAACTCAGCATCCCCCGTCGAATCAACCCCAGATCCCGTGCTGTGGGGTGTTCTGTATGGCAAATGTGTTGCTAATACAACACTGATTGGCCAGTGGCTAGGCAGGAAGTAGGCGGGACTAACAGAGAATTAAAAGAGCAGGAAGGCAGAAGGAGACTGCCAGCCAGCCAGCCAGCCACCGCCAGGACAAGGAGCATGTAAAGATGCCGGTAAGCCACGAGCCATGTGGCGAGGTATAGATTTATGGAAATGGATAACTTAAGATATAAGGACAGTTAGCAAGAAGCCTGCCACGGCCATACAGTTTATAAGCAATAGAAGTCTCTGTGTTTCCTTGGTTGGGTCTGAGCGGCTGTGGGACTGGCAGGTGAAAGAGATTTATCCTGACTGTGGGCCAGGCAGGAAAACTCTAGCTACAATCCCGCCTCCTGGATTTCTTTATCCTCTCTTCTCCTTCCTTCCCTCTGTGCCCTTGGAGCACCAGGTTGGCTTTTTCTTCTCTTATTTCCTTTCCTCTTTTGCCTCTGTGTGTTGAGATGGGTTTTTAGGTAGCCCAGGATGACCTCAAATTCACGATGTGGCCAAGATGACCTTCAATTCTTAATCCTCCTGCCTCATCTCCCAACCGCTAGGTTACAGGCATGCAACACTAACCCAGCTTAGCACCTAGGGCTTTCTAATGAATTCTATACCTGCATTCTTAAATACAGTTTCATTCTTGCCTGAGGACTCTACGCTTTCCACTCCCTTCAGTTGGAAGGTCTTTCTTCGAGTCTGAACCACTGGCTCCTGTCATGACTCGAGTGGCCTTGAGTGCCTTCCCTTACCCGATCCTGTTCTAGCCTCCTCCTGGTCCAGGTCGCCTGTTCATCTCAAGCTGACATTAAATTATCTCTGTGTTTCTTCCTAATTGACCTCTCCCCACTAAAGCTTCCAAGAAGCAAAGATCACACCTCTGGTGTTTGCCACTTTCTCTCTAGCACTTTGAGACACGCCTGGCACGTGGGGGATACACATAAAAATATCTGTGACACACTGGAACCTCTGCGCTTGGAGGCTGAGGCAGGACAATGCGGGTTTGATTTCAGCTTGAGTTACTTAATGAGAACTATCTTTTTTTTTTGGTTTTTCGAGACAGGGTTTCTCTGTGCAGCTTTGCTCCTTTCCTGGAACTCACTCTGTAGCCCAGGCTGGCCTTGAACTCGCAGAGATCCACCTGCCTCTGCCTCCCGAGTGCTGGGATTAAAGGCGTGCGCCACCACCGCCAAAAACTATTAAATGAAAGACTGTTTTAAATCTACAATATGGCATCACCACTATTCTAACGTGTTTATGAAAAGCGCTACAGCCACACAAAGAGAAAGCAATTCACTTCCTGAAGTAAAAGCAAGACTAAATCCTTCCAAAGCGTACCTTAGAGTGAGCAACCACAGAGACTCGTCCATTCCTCCTTGGCAAGAATGCCAAGGGCTTGTCATCCCTCCCAAGATGCTTTCAAATATGTGACAGGAAACATTGCTCAGCCTCTCTCAGACACTGAGAAACTTGAATTCAGATTTGGGGATAAATTATGTACTTTAGGGAATTTATTAAAAATAAAAAAGCTAAATTTAGGAATAATGGGGGTTGCTTAGGAAAGAAAACTGCAAGTGTTGCCAGGCATGATGGCTCACAGCTGTGGTCCAGAGCTTTGGAAACTGAGGCAGGAGTCTGAGCCAGACTGGCCTCAGAAGAAAGATCCAGAGGGAATGGGAGAACCATGATCAGAATATAGTGTATGAATTTTCAATACACACACACACACACACACACACACACACACACACACACATACACGAGAGAGAGAGAGAGAGAGAGAGAGAGAGAGAGAGAGAGAGAGAGAGTGTAAAGCCTCGAGCTACATCAATTTCATTACTTTATTAACCACTTCCAGCCAAGAACCTCACAGCATCCATCAGTACTTCCACATGGATCACTGGCATTTTTTCCACATACTAATTCCTATGGCACTTCCCTTTCTCTACTTTTCCCTTAAAACTTAAGAAATACCCTCCCAAAAATGGTTTTGTGAGGGAAGAAGACAACTTGTTTTAATCTCAATATAAAATGCCACAAGCACACTTGAACGTGTTAGTAGGAGCTTGTGTGACTGCACACAGGCTTCCTGAAAATAGCATTCTCCTTAGCGACACAAATAATTAACATTCGATCTCTAATACTTTTGCCAATTTCTTCTTAACTGTAAACTCAGCTTTAATTTAACAGCTGTAGACAACAACATCCACCCTTTCTTACTTGGTTAGTTCTTCGACTTTCGCTTACAAATAGCAATGAGTTTGGTAAATCTGCAACACCTCTTTTAAAAGCATGAGTAAGTCCAAACCGCAGAAGTGGTGATAAGCCACCTGTTTGGTAAATAAGTCATTTATTACAGTCAGGATTTCTTAAAGAAATATCTGGTACGAAGATCCAAGTTTATATTAATGAAAAGGAATCAGAGTGGCCATTTAACAGTGGAAACTAAGTGTGGTGCATTCTGCCCTTGGTATCTGGGGCAGGGAGGGAGTGCTGGTTCCAAGGCCCCTTGAGGATGTCAAAATGTGAGTGTGTTCATTGGATGCCATGTAAATCAAACTGTTTAGAGAATGACAAGGAAAAAATTCTGTTATGGGGCTGGAGTGATAGCTCAGTGCTTAAGAGCACTTGCTGCTCTTCCCAAGGACCCAGGTTTTTGCTTTGTTTTGTTTGAAAATAGTTTTTTTTTTTTCCGTTCAATATATTCTGATCATGGTTTCCTCTCCACCAACTCCTCCCAGATCCTCTCTACCTCCCCATCCTTCCCACCTCCCCACCTCCTCCTCCTCCCCCACCCCCCCTCCTCCCCTACCTCCCCATCCTCCCCACCTCCCCATCTACCCAAATGCACACTCTTTCTTCCTCTCATTAGAAAACAAATGGGCAACAACAACAAAAAACAAAGCCAAACTAAATAGGACAAAACAGAAAAAAGGAGCCAAAGAGAAAGCATAAGAAACATGTACAGACGTACACACACACACACACACACACACACACACACACACACACACACACTTGCACACACACAAATCCCATCAAAATACAAAATAATAAACCACAATATATAAGCAAAAACATGTAAGATAAGGAAAATGCCCATACAAAGCATTCTGAGGCAAAGAAGCTCAGAAACCACCGATGAGTTCCTTTTGTGTTGATCATCTCTGTCCGGGCTTGGGGCCTGCCCTGATGCGTAGCTTGTTGCAGTGAGCTCTGCTGCAGAAAACTAGTTTTTCCTTTGGGAACAGCTGTCGACTGGATAGCTTCTGGGCTAGGGATGGGAGCTTGTGTCCACTTCCACTCTCAGAGCTGGGACCCCAGCTGGCTTAGACCTGCGCAGGCCCTGTGCATGCTGCCACGGCCAGAGGACCCAGATTTGACTCCCAGCACCCACATGGCAACTTATGAGCATCTGTCACTCCAGTCCCAGGGGATCCAATGTTCTCTTTTGATCTCTGAGGGCACAAGGCCTGCATATGGTGCGCAGATATACATGAAAGCAAAACACCCACACGTGAAAAAAAATCATTTGAACCTGGGTGTGAACTTCAACTTTGCAGCATTTGCCCTGCAAGCTGCGTAACCCCCGGAGACTCTTAGTTACAGCCCATTAAAGACACTTTGCTGTTGTGGTCTACTTGAGAATGAAATCATAGCAAACAGGTGAGGTGCTGCTATGTTGACTGCCAAAGGATAATAGCTTATTTCTCAATTCTAGTGTTATAGTTAAAGTGACATGTGTTTATGTTGTCTTGTTGCTTCTGTGCTAATTAGAATTCATCTTCTTGCGTCTTAACTAAGAAATCTGCTGAAAGAACAGTGTGGCACTTTTCTTCTGGAGAGACAGGAAGCAGAGCAGCACCCCGCTAGAGGATGAGTCAGCTGTCTTAGTCACTTCCCACAAGTTCAAGCTTTCAGATTCATGGCAGATTGGTCTCAGGAGTTAGCAAGCACTGGTCAACTGAAAAGAGACACAGAGAGGTGTCTATCCGGGAAACACTCACAGACAGGACTGCTTCCTAACGTCCGTCTCCTCTATGTCACAGTTGAAATATTTGGGGCATAGGGTTTTTAGTTCAGCTTAGAAACCTTAGGAGCTGGGCATGGTGGTACAACTGTAACTACAGCACTTAGAGATGGAGGTAGGAAGACCAAGAACTCAAGGCCACCCTTGATTACATAGTGAGTTTAAGGTGAGCATTGGCTGCATTGACACCATATTTCAAACACACACACATACACAGATAGACCATACACACACACACACACACACACACACACACACACACACACACGATGTGAGATGCTGGAGAATGAACCCTGGGCTGCACACAAGCTAGACAGATGCTCTACCACTGAAGTACGTCTCAGGTCAAATATTGAAACAGCTTCTGATGGTGGTAAGTGGTATTAAATGAAAGGCTCTGAAATAGTAAGGAATAACAGATATTAAAATTCTATGGAAAAAATACTTCTGCACCTAGCTGACACTTTTTATCCTTGAGTTCTGCATCCAGAGCCAAAGCAGTCATTGAAACCAGTTTTTAGAAGCTTATTTATTATTATGTGTGGGAAAGGTGTGCATGTGTGTATGATGTGTGTGTGTGTGTGTGTGTGTGTGTGTGTGTGTGTGTGTGTGATGCTCAGGAGGTCAGAGGACAACTTCCGGGAGTTGGTTCTCTCCTTCTATTGTGGGATTTGGAGACTGAACACAGGTTGTCAGGTTTGCACAACTGCCTTTTACATTCTGAGCCATCTCACTGGCCCCAAAGCATGGTTTCCAAAGTGTCACAGGGCTAGGGAGGTAGCTCAGCCACCAAAGTGTTGGCTGTGCAAGCATGATGGCTGGACTTCCACCCCCAGCAGCTGGGTAAAGAGCCAAGCCAGCTCTCCAGCTCTCCAAAACACTTTCCATAGTGTGGTGGTGGTGGTGGTGGCGGCGGCGGCGGCGGCGGCGGCGGCGGCGGCGGCGGCGCACGCCTTTAATCCCAGTGCTCCGGAGGCAGAGGCAGATGGATCCCTGTGAGTTTGAAGTTAGCCTGGTCTACAGAGAAAGTTCAAGAGAAGACAGGGCTATGGAATGAGACCCCCATCTCAAGAGAAAAAAGGTGGTGGTGGAGGACACATGTTCACATCACCTTACAGAGAGCCACAATTTCTAGACATTAATTTTTAAATATTAAACATCATACATTTCTTTAATAAAGTCCTTTATTTATTTATTTATTTATTCATTTATTTATTTATTCATTTATTTATTTATTTAGGTTTTGCGAGACAGGGTTTCTCTGTGTAGCTTTGCGCCTTTCCTTTATAAAGCCTTTTATAGACTTCCAAAAAGTAGTGATTCAGTCATGGAGAGTAATAGGGATTTTTTTTCTAGCGATTCTCTTTCTCTGAAAATGTTTTATATATTTTCTGTAAGAATTTCTAGAAGGAATTTGGGATGAGTAAAAACTGTGAGACTGAAAAAAATAAGTAAAAACAAAACAACAACAAAAAAACGGTGAGACTGGTCAAGAAAGAAATGATGCTACTCAAATGGAATGCAAAGAAAACATTTAATTGGGGTGGCTCACTTACAGTTTCAGAGGTTCCGTCCATTATCATCATGGCGGCACACAGGCAGACCAGGTGCTGCAGGAGCAGCTGAGAGTCCTATATCTTTCAGGCAACAGGAAGTCAACTGACTCATTGGGTGCTATTCTGAACATAGGAAACCTCAAAGCCCACCTCCACTGTGACGCACTTCCTCCAACAAGGCCATACCCACTCCAACAGAGCCAGACCTCGTAATAGTGCCATTTCCTACAAGATTATGGGGGCCAACAACATTCAAACTACAACAGGGTATTCTAAAATTATGTGATACAGTTTGTGATGTGTGGTAGTTTGAATAAAAATGTCCCCCATGGGCTCAGGCATCTGAACATCCGTTCCCCAGTTGATGTCCCTGTTTGTGGGTTTAAGAGGGTGAGACCTCGCTGGAGGGACGAACATTAGACACACACCACAGATAGGCCATCTATGACAAACACAGACAGATGGAAGACACAGGGAGAGGAGCGGAGAATTCAAATTGGGCCTGCTTTTGCTCTAAAGTATTCTAAATGGAGGTCTCTTTTTTTTTTCCATTACTTAATGCAACTTCAAAGCAGAAAAAGAAGAAGTATTTATCAATAAATATTTTTATGTTTCATCACAAATTCCAGAAACGCAGGTTTTATAGCCTTTAGTGAATATGTTTGCTCAAATGAGAAATGTATCTTATAAGTTGCCACTGGATAAGTAAAAAGAGGAGGAAATACAGAACCAACCTGTCTTTTCTTTCTAATACCGTATTCTATATTTTTCTCTTTTTACAACAAGTATACATTCCTCATGTGGTTGAAATCACACATATATTTATTGATGACATAAAATCCAAAGAGTCCAAACATTGACTTATGTCCATGTTTCCCACGGATCCACTACAGAGGTAACAAATCTGTTTGTGTCATTTCACAGCGATTTAACCGTTATTGGGTAGTAACTCTGGTAGGGACATTCTCATTTTGTGACTTGTCATTAAGCAAGAACAAGTAGAAAATGACAATGCTGTGTCTAATGAACTCTCTCCCTTATTGTCCTATAATGTGAAATCCTGAGGGGTAAAATGTGCTTCACTCCTTCTGTGCACAGCTAGTGTGGGGTGCTTCGTTCTTCTAATTCTATACTGACAATTGAAATCCATCTACTTCTTCTAAGCATTTCAGTGTGCTATCTAGCCTTCATTTCATCTGCCCTCTAACGCTTCCCCCTGGTTTATTAAAATGAGCTACATTGAGGGCCTCAAGACAGACAATGAGTCATACAAACTCTCTGAACCACCCAGACTCCAGGCAACTGTATAATTTAGAATAGTTATGGAATTAAGTACACTTTTTGTTTTTAATGTGTCGTTGTTTGGGATAAAGTCTTATGTAGCCCAAGCTGGCCTCAAAGACGCTGACTAGCAGAGGTGTTCAAGAAGCTAGTCTTGAACTCCTGATCTTTCTGCCTCCACCTCCCAAGTGTGGGTGTTACAGGTATACACCACCATGTTTGGAATCCCCTATAATCTTTCCCTTTTGTCCCATTTTTTCTTTCAAAGCAATTCAATCCATTAATATTCATGAAAAAAAATCACCTAACCTGGCAGCTTTACTATGGCTTACAGCTAGAAAAGGTTAAATTTTTGCTCTTTAAGCAAGTCGTCCAGTGTCTCCAAGCTGTGCCTTCATGACTCAGAAAGTGGGAATCAACTTGCCTCAACTGGCTAGACTTCTCAAGGACTTGGAGGGGAACCTTGGTTAATTACAAGGCCCTGGTGAGCGTGGTTGCTCACCCCTGTAATCTCAATACTTGGGAGGAAGATATAGGATGATCAGGAGTTTCAGGACAGCCTAGACTATGCAAGCCTGGGCTACATAAAACCCTGTTTCAAACAAACAAAACCCACCACCAGCAATAACTATAAATCATCATAAAAACACCACCACCGTGAATACAGTAAATGTTCTTCATTCATGATCACCTTCCAATCCCTTCATAGAGATGACAAAGAAGGGAACAGTTATTGTCATGAAATCACTCGTATACAGAATCAGGACCAAAACTGAATTCTAATTGACACGTATATGAAGCTACTGCACCTATTTCTCTGGAGCATCTCAACAAACATTCTTCTCCAGATCACCTTTTCCCATTATATCTGGTCAGTTACCTAATTTAAAGGATGCTTTAGGGCACATTGCAATAAATTCTAAGTGCAACTGGGACTAATGTTTACCTTTTAATAAAGATTCAAACACATAACCTACCATAATTAATACTATTTGATGATGAATGTGATGAGCATTTTCCTGTCCATAGTCTGCAGTGAAGACGGGATAGACCCTATTCACCCGCTGTTGCTGGGTTGATGAGCTCTGTCCTGTAAAGCTCTGATTTGGGTGCTAGGTCTTATACACACAGGTAGCAGGGCATCTATTTTAGCACCTGTAGGACTGTATGCCAGAAGCAGGGGAAGACAGTGCCTGGTGGTAAATTACGAATCTACTCAGCAGAGCCTCCAACTATGTCTGGAAGGATAGGAGGCCCCAAAACAGGAAACTAACAGAAGGATTCAAAGACAGAGCACATAGAAGTCCAGACTGACATCGAAGAGCCGCATGACCTGGTACATGTCATCATCTACAAAAGGAGAAAACAGCACCTAATTCATAAAATGGACATGGCATTAAAGACAAGCAGGTATGTAAAGTCTTCAACACTCAGCCAGTGTCATGACATCGACTGTTATAATTATTATTATAAATTTCTCAAGCCAGGTGATGGTGGCATATGCCTTTAATTCAATCCCAGCACTCAGGAGGCAGAGGCAGGTGGATCTCTGAGTTCAAGGCCAACCTGGTCAACAGAGTGAGTTCTAGGACAGCCAGGGCTACACAGAGAAACCCTGTCTCAAAAAAATGTTCTAATTTTATATATATATATATATATATATATACATATATATATATATATATATAATTAGATAGACAGACAGACAGATAGATAGATTTTTCAGGTAAAACCAGTACGAACCTTGTGGTAGTTTGAATGAGAATGGCGCCCATAGGCTCACATATTTGCATGCTTAGCCCCCAACTGATTAACTGTTTGGGAAGGATTAAGAGGTGTGGCCTTGTTGCAGGAGATGTGTCGCTGGGGGGTGGGCCTTGAGGTTTCTAAAGCCCATGCCAGGCCCAGTGTCTCCTTCTCTGCCTGCTGCCTGTGGCTCAGGATGCTCCAGTAGCACTCAGCTACTGCTCCAGTGCCATGCCTGTCTGCTTCCAGCTACGATGACAATGGACTAACCCTCTAAAATTGTAAGCAAGCCCCCAGTCAAATGTGTTCTTTTATAAGGACAGCCTTGGTCATGATGTCTCTTCACGGAAATAGAACAAATCATCCAAAACACAATTATAGACCAGTGCAATGACAGCCTTAAGAAGTATTTTTAAGGCACTGGGATCAAAATCAGAGCCCTGCACATAATGCTCTACCACTGAGATACATCCCAGCACTTGAGAGGCAGAGAAATACATAGCGGGAGAAATCTGGTAGGAGGAGAGAAAAGAGATGAAGGGGTGAAAGGAGGAAGCAGCCAGAGAAGGAGGACATCGGGGCCAGCCACCCAGCTACACACAAGCCATGGAATAAGAGGAAGATTTACAGAAGTAAGAGAACAGGAAAAGCCCAGAGGCAAGAGGTAGATGGGATAATTTAAGTTAAGGAAAGCTGTCAAGAAACAAGCCATGCTAAAGCTGGGCAGTTATAATTAAGAATAAGCTTCTGTGTGATTTATTTGGGAGCTGGGTGGCAGGCCCCCCTAAAAAGGGTAAAAACAACCATCAAAACACACACACACACACACACACACACACACACACACACATTAAAATAACACTTCTTTTAAGTACAGAAAATTAAACCTTTGTGCATCCCATAGTGTGGACCTAATAAATATTGAATTATATTTTACCTCTATAAAAAGGTCAGCTGCAACATTATTTATAACAGCAAAAAAACTAGAAACACTCCAACTGCCCAATTATAGTGGGAAGATTAAATAAATTATGAATCTATAAAATATGACCATCACTTGGCTCTGTCACTTAGTTGCTTAAAACACCCATCTCATAAGATGTGGCCCGTGTGGAGTATTAACGTTATTTTCAAGGGGCTAAAGAAGTGGCTCAGTGGTAGAGCACTCGCCTCCGATCCACAAGTTCCCGGGTTTGGTCCCTAGCAATGAAACAATTTTTTTCAAGAAGATACTGATGCAAGGAAAGATTCGTGATAATTTGGAAGACTTTAGAACCCAACTATATACATTATCACTATAACTGTATGAATGTATAAGTAACCATCATGTTTCTATTCCAAAACGCTTTCATAATTATACACTTTCACTTCTAAACTGCTTTTCCATGAAATCTGGATTTAATGCATCAATCAGCAGTCACAGTCTCCCCCTTACCCTGTGCAGGGCACACCTGGGAAGTGTGGTGAAGTTTCCTTGCTTGTTGCATTGGTTGGTAAGCTCTACAGACGTGTAGTGCACAAGGCTAGTATGACTGATATTCTGGGGTGTGCAGCAGTACCACAAGTAAAAAGGAAGAGCCTAGAGCAAACAGAGAGATCTGATGTCAGCCGCGGCTCCGTGTAGAAGCGCCTGTATCAAGAGTTGAGGAAGTTGGGACTATTAACTTGAACATCTAAATGTCACTGATGTTTTGAAGATGGTCAAATCAAAATGCTAATTGCCAGGTGTCCTGGTACACCCTTGGAATCCCAGCACTCCAGATGCTGAAGTGGAGGATTTTGAGTTCCAGGCCAGCTTCCTTGGGCTGCGTAGCAAGTTCAAGGCTAGCAGAGCTCCACAGAAAGACTCCAAACAAAACCCCCAACTAATATTAAATGAAGATAGATAATAATAATATGGCTAGCTTAAAGGATATCAATAGAAGTGCAATAAGAACCAGAGAAAATACAATATGATGCTAGATTCTTAGATTGGCCGTCTGAATGTTCACATATTCATTTATAAATAAAAATAAAATTAAGCTGGTTATGGGGGTGCATGCCTTTAATCCTAGCACTCAGGAGGCAGAGGCAGGATTATCTATGCAAGACCAAAGCCAGCCTAGGCTATACAAGGCCTTGTCTCAAAAAACAAAACAAATATTGTAACAACAGCAATGATAAAGCCCATGTACAAGTTCTGGAAATTTTTCAGCACAGGCTCTATCAATGCGAGATATCATTTGCAACTTTGGTTCATGTTCCTGCTTTCTTGGAAGACAACAAACAATACAATTTGAACTTTGGTATGCTTTTGCTTTTTTATTTGCGTGAATACATGGGGGGGGGGGCAGGTGGTATATGTGCATATGTGTGCATGGCATGTTTTATTCTTGTTATTTGTTCTTTTGAGACAGTGATTCATGTAGCCCAAGCTGGCCCAGAATTTCTGCTGTATTCAAAGATGACCCTAAATTCCTGATGCTCCTGCCTTCACCTGCCAAGTGCTAGGTTTACAGGCATTAGCTGCCATCCCTGCCTGGCACATGTTTTGTTAAGAGCATGTTATATATGAACATGCTTGCACATAGGAAAGATTAGAAAGAAAACACCAAATACCTATGCAGTTATTTTATAAGTGGTAGAATTAGTACAGATTTTCTTTGTTTTTTCTTTATTGAAATTACAGGAGCTTAAAAAAAAAGGTACATCTGCAATTCTTTTGAAGAAAAAAAAACTACACAAGTCAACTAGGTAGGTTGGACACACATGTTTGAAAGTCCAAATTAAATCAAAATAAGGCAGAGCTAGATGAAGGCAGAAATGGTAAGGTCTGGGATGGGGTTACTTCCTGAGGAATGTACCTGTCCCCAGGTCACCCTTGTGAATGTTATCTTTGTTTTAACTTGCTGAGCTCTCACACATAAATGTATATCTATGACAACTGTATTGCTTCTATGACAACTGTATTGCTCAGAATTTTATGCAAGGCCAACACCATCATCTCATCTCTTCATGAGTTAGTCACATTCCCCAGAAGAGGACCCCAATCTAAATGAAAGATATAAACCAGGGAGCTGGCACTGATGGTATGGGTAAAGAAAGATGCCTGAGCACAACAACTTCGCCATGTTAAACTTCGTTCAAGTCTCCTGTTTCCCAGTGGGTACATAAGTTCAGCTGTGCATGATGCCAATAAATATGAATGTAAATAAAATGTTGGAGTTCCTTAAAAGAGGGCAAGTGTGCAGGATGGAGTTGGAGCCTAAAGATGTTGCAAACTGTTTTTTTATATATATAATTTTTATTGAAAATAGATTTTTTTTATTCAATGTATTCTGATCACAGTTTTTCCTCTTCCAACACCTCCCAGATCCTCCCCATCTCCCCACCCACCCAAATCCATACCCTTTCTCTCTCTCTTATTAGAATATAGGCAACTAAAACAAATCAGAACAGAAAAGGAGAGCCAAAGGAAAAAAGCACAAGAAACATATACAGATGCAGAAACACACACACTTGCGCACACACAAATCCCATAAGAATAGTAATATAAAATAAAAGAGTAAACCATAACATAGTCTCTGTAAGTCTCTGTAAGTTCCTGTGTGCATCAGCCCTGTTGTGTCGAGAAGGCCTTGTTTCTTTGATGCCTTCCATCCCCACTGGCCTTACAGTCTTTCTGCCTCCTCATCCACAAAGTTCCTGAGCCCCGAGGGAGGGGATTTGGTGGACACATGCCATTGAAGACTGAGTGTTCCAAGGTCTCTCACTCTCTGTACACTGTCCGGTTGTGGGTCTCTGTGTTTGTTCCAATCTGCTGCAGGAGGAAGTTTTTCTGATGGCCCAACAAAACACTGATCTATGAGTGTAACAGAATTTTCAACCACTCCTGCTTACAGGCTACAATTTAGTCTATAGTTTAAGCAGTACTTGTTCGATCGAATCCTGTGGGTGATTTTTTTTTCATTTTAATTTTTTTTATTAAAACTATCTCAATTCAAACAAATAGGACGTAGATTATTCTGGGATTATTAAAAGTCTGTAGGTGCTTTGTATAAAGTGACTAATGTTTGGCTTTTCTCCCCACTGTCCATGGCTAAGTGTGAAGGGCATTCACTGATCTGCACTGTGGATACAGAAATCGGTCGGGTTCCACCAGGAGAGCAAACTGCTGCATGTGTGTGACATTCATGGAAACAGTGTAAAGATTGTTTATGGAGATTGGACCCGGTACAACTGTGAGAACAGCTGAAATAGCCTCTATAAGGTCGCCGTCCTGTCAGATACTGGAGCTGAGGTCCACAGGCAGGCCAGCAGGAATGGAAGACGGATGAAAAGTGGGTAAAGAAGAAACGTGATGAAACCTCAGTCCCAGCCGGGGACCTGGGAGGCGGTATTGTGCAGATGTGTCTCTGGTTTTGCAGGATGCTGCCATCCAGATGCTATCACAGAATATGACTGTTTAGATAGCTTGCAAGTTGAACTTGACGGCTCAGAGTTCTAGAGGCTGGGAAGCCCACAGCGAATCAGCATGGCTGGGTTCTAGTGAGGGCTCTTCTGGGGGTTGCAGCTGGTTACCTTCTAGCTGTGTGCTCACATGGCAGAGAGGAGGGGAGCAAACACTTCATGTCTCTTCTTACAAGGGCACTGACCAGCAACCTAGTTATTCTCCCAGGCCCCATCTTCAAGTAGCACACTGGGGATTAGGCTCTCAATGTCTACATTTTGGAAGAATTCAAACCTCTGTCCACATCACAGAACCATATGTGGAAATGGACTTTTCCCAGGGCCCTGTTCTTAAGGCCCAGGCCTGATCCAGTGATACAATTCTGAATGCTGTAATAATGGTGAAATGGAATGAGAGTTTGGGGGCTTTGGATGCAAGTTAATGTTTTTCATTTGGTTTCTTGAGACAAGGTCTCATATTAACCTAGGCTGTCCTGGAACTTGTGTATCCAAGGCTTTGAAAGTGTTTTCCTTGTCTTTGTTTGTGTTGCTGGGGGTCGAACCTGTGACTAAGTATTAAGGGCACTGATCCAATTCTACCACTTAGCTACATTCTTAGCCCTGTATTTTGCACATTGGAGGGATAGGAATCATGGGCAGACTCTTGCAGGCAGCTTCAAATACAGTCCTGGAACATGAAGTATCTTGACACAGGAAGATATTATGACATAGAGTAGCCTTGATATAGGAACACACCATGGAGCAGTATAGAAGGTAGCTCATAAAAATAAGTTATGAAACATCACTAAGACAGGTGACATCCATCAATGTCAACTCTGTTATGCTATTACTACAGTCTTGAAACATGTTACTTTGGAGAGAAATGATCAACAAGTATACCTGGTCTCTATTATTTTTGCAACCTGTCTGTGAATCTACAATACTTTCAATGAATATGCCAACTGAAAGAAAACACTTGGCTCCAAGTGACCTGAACCCTGATGTTATCAGACTTGGGGTTACAACCTCTGGCCCAAGCCATGTCCATCCATCCCTCGTCAATGAGTCAATTAAAAGAGCCAAATTTAAAATGGAAAGCAGGAAAGGGAGAATTATTCAATGTAGCGGTATTGGGAAGAGGAACAAGGAGATTCATGGGACATTCCTCTTCCTCCATCTTCAGGGTCCTGAATTGAGATCAAAGTTTAAACAGCAGCCAAGGATATGGAGGTCTAACTAGTCTCAGTGACAGTGTGGTCCTGCCCACTAGCCCATCATTATCTGGCCTCCGGTGTCAGCCTGTAAGGCGGTCTGACAGCAGTTAGAACTGTGTGACATCTTTCCAGCAGACAAGATGTCCCTGTGGCTGGTGCATTTTCCTTCTCCCAGCATGAGATTCCCACAGAAATCCCCATTTCTTTGGAGTCCACTGTTTTAACATCTGATGGTCAGATTGAGAGACAAAAATGTCTCTCCAGAAGATCCTCCTTTCTTCCAGGCCCGTTACACTGCTATTCCCGCTCTGTGTTGCCCTTTGGTGTGGGTGGGACCCACTGACTTCCTTCTAACAAATGGAACATGGAAAGAGTGATAAAATGACTGTCTGCTGACTGACTCCCTCCATTGGTTGCCTTAAGGCTGTTTGGAGAACTAAGCCACTGGAGGGGAGGCCCAAGTGGCAAAGAACTGTGGGTAGTCTTTGGTCATCAGGCAGCCAGAAAGCAAAGCCTGTAGCCCATTTCTCTGAACCCTGCTACCAACAAAGGCAAGAGCTGGGACACCCTGTGTCAGCCAAGCTTTCAGGAAGTGAGCAGCCCTGAAGCAAGCCCGGGTTCCAATAAAAATGTTTTCAAGCCACGAAATATGAATCTATAGTTGGCAGAACATGCTACGTGTCTTTCTGTTCCAATGTTTTCCTTTGTTCCTCTTCCTCCTTTTATCATCAGGGCCTTTTACTCTTGTTCTATCAGAACCTCAGGAGGAAGCAGCCCTGTATCTGTTGGACCAGCCATCTCTCCAGAAGTCATCTCCCATCCCTCTGTCTCCCTCCTCTCCTCACACGTTGAAGCCCTAATTCCCCAGGGGGCGATACATGGGAAGCAGTGACTGTGAGATGAATTGGGTTTAGATGAGGTCATAGGGTGGGGCCCCATGACTGGACTAGTTCCTTTAAAAGAATAGGAACACTAGGACTTTCCCTCTGGCCTTAGGAAACATAACAAACCGTGGTCATCATCAAGCCACACAGAGTGCCCTCACTAGCACCTGTACTGGAGAGGTGCCAGCCCCTGGAACTGAGAAATGAACATCGGTTTTTAGCCCACCCAACCTACGCTATCTGGTTATAGCAGATTAATACATCCCAAGACCAACAAAATGAGCAAGAAGTCCCTTTTAAATGAGTTCTTCTAAATTTTCCATGCCACAAGTACAGTGAAGGAGATGGGAGCTTCTGTGACAGAATGTTCCTGCACCTCAATCACTCCATCAATGCAGCGTAATCACGAGGCTTTATTTTCTTCCTAGAGTTTCAGCTAGCAGTGGAATTGAAAATACCCCAGTTTGCCATCTGCTGCCTTTTCTCAACAATGAGCCATACCAATAAAAAGCAATAGCCTTTAAATAATCAGCCTTTTTCATTTAACAGAGAGAAAAAGAAATCCAGGCCTAGACTCCTGGTTCTGCTGAATCACAGTGAGGCTCAACTCTTGTGAGAAGCCCTCCCCTGTACGAAATCTAGGCAACTGACTTTCACCTTTTATCGGTCTAATCGAGTGTGTGTGTGAGTGTGTGTGTGTGTGTGAGTGAGTGTATGTGTGTGTGTCTGAGAGAGAGAGAGAGAGAGAGAGAGAGAGAGAGAGAGAGAGACTCTCAGAATTGTGTGAGCATGAGAAAATAAAGCCCCTTGGATTTCCATCCTGGCCTCTAAAACATAAATACGGCTTTAAAAAAAATGCTTATTTTCACCTTCTCTGGGAGGATTTTACTTTTTGCACATCCAGAAATCGGATTTTTAGTCATTTTTGTTTTTGGCTAATTATCTTTGTTTTCCAAAACCATGGTACAGCCAGTTACAGCCCAGAACGGGCCCCTCAGCTAAGATCCAAAATGGCCAGGGTGACTCTGCAGCCTGGGTGCCTACAGCAGCCCAGATGGCCTGCTTATAACCTTCCTTTCCCCCAAGAAGCATGTCTATGTGGCCCCTAGAAAGCTGTATTTACATTAACCTTCCACCCATGGCCATGCAGAAAATCAAATTAAACTTAATGGGCCACATTCAAAAGAAGCAGAAGGGTTCTGAAAGGAGCGAGAGTGGGCTAAGAGAAGGGGTGGGATAGGGGTGAAAATGACTAAAATTTATCGTATAAGTGTATGAAACTGTAAAACAATAAAAAATTAAAGCTACTATGGATCTAGGATCCTTCCCATGTACCTCAAGGAGGTGCAAAACCCTTCTCCCTCCTTTTGGAAGGGCAGGGTGGTGGCTGCCTCTCTTCTAGACCTAAATGAATAGAATGCATTATTGCCCACTTTTACTGATGGAATGAAACTTACCACCCAGAGAGAATCCCTGGGACTTTCATTGTATTACCTCTGTATCCAGTTAGGGGAGCCAGGAGCTCACCATTCTATAGTAATTATGCATTGCATCAGACTTTGCAACTAACATAGTCAACCCACCACACTTTTATTAAAACGGTAGGAAACAGCAGACCCCAAATCAAAAGAGCACGTTTGAAAGGAAGCAACCAAGAACTCCTCAGCTCACTTAGGTTAGAAGAAAAAAGGCTTCCTCAGAGGTAAGAGCTGTTTCTAGGACCATTCAATCAAGGCTCATTGAGTAAAAGTGTGTCCTATGCGAGCCTGATAACCTGAGTTCAATTCCCAGAAAGAGTCCATAAAAAGCCAGATGCAATGGCACACGTCTGTAGATGGGAGGCAGAAACAAGAGGATCAGGCAGAAGCTTGGAGCTAGCTCACCTGGAGGAAGCAGCACAATGGCAAAACCAACAGACAGGCCCTGACTCTACAATGGGAGGTGAGGACCAACAGGCAGAAAGCTGTCCTCTAAGCTCACACATGCACCATGACACATGTGCACACATGCATGGGCATGAGCATGCACACACACATACTCGAGTAAATAAAATAAAAGAAGGAGTTGGAGGGATGGCTCAGTGGTACTGCCCTTGCATAGGACCAGAAGTTAGTTCCCAGCACCCATGTATGCCTTACAACCATCTGTAACTCTTTCTCATCTGGACCTCCCAGACTCCAGAATTGAACCACATAAAAACTTCACTCTTTACATGTTATTCAGCTTGTGTGCTCACATACAGCAGAAAATGGGCAAGGCCAGGCTTCAAGGTTTTCCTGTTCCTCTAGTTGTTTCCTTAACTCTAAAGATGCTCTCAACCCTGTGATACACACAGACAGAAGAGGTCAAGGGAAGGACCAAGCCAAGCTAGGGAGCTTGGAAACTGCATGAAGCTATCCCTGCTCTTATTCATTGTAGAATATTTTGATTGCACTCTGATACTCTCAAGACTCTCAATAAAGCTAAACCTTGAATCAAGGGGTGAAGACAGCAACTAGCCACAGAGAAACCAAGAATTTGGATAAAGAAGACATACAGGAAGGAAAGGGCAGGGACTTGAGTTTTGTGCTGTCCCTTGGTTTTAGGGACAAGAGACAAGTCTCTTGCTGGGTCCCTGACCAGAAAGCAAAGTCAGCTGGTTGCTTCTCAGCTTCTCTGATCTAGCAGGACTTCTCACCCCCAAATCTGACTTCTGAATCTTTGTTGGTAAACAGAACGATAGAGATTTAGTTTAAACCTGCATATTGTAACTGGAAGGCCCTCCACACCCAGGCCTGAGTGGCTAGTGGGGTGTTGACTGCGGGGCCATGGGGCTGCAGACAAACATTAAAATACCAGTAGATTCACGTGCTAAGCCGACAGAAAAACATCACCTGTACCTCCCAACCCTTTAAAGTTCCTGTACCTCAGATCACATCATACCCATTAACACCCCAGGATGCTGCTTCCAATGCCTTAACTCTATCAACTAGGATGGCCAACAGTTTCCTGTCTATTGTGATCATTTTTTTCAGCACAACGAAGGCCGTAGGGTTACTATATACACAGGAGAAAGTCGCCTTGAACTTAATGTGTTTACAAAGCTTCCAGCATGTGCGTGTATCTTTATTTTTATCGACTATGCAATGCTTAAGACACAGCTTTATAAATGAGTCATTTAGTGGCTCTGAAAAAGAAATCTAGATTGTCAAGTTTTTTAAAACTCTGGGCTGGACGGTAAGTGCCATAACTGCCTCAGCATCCTCTACCCCCTGAGGCTGGCAGAAGGACTGACCTAGCCCCCCCTCCCCCCCCATAAAAGAGAATATTCTCACTCCCCATGAGCTTTTGTTTCAAGCTTACTGTAGAGTAACTTTTTTTTTTTTTTTTTAACAGTTGTGTTCCTTCATGGAGCTCTGACTTATTCTTCTACTATCTATTGGTTGCAGTCAGTGAGACTTTAAATATCCTTTTTTTTTTTTTTTTTTTTTTT
>CABHPP010001005.1:53600-68822 GCA_902168425.1 Peromyscus attwateri
TTTTTTTTTTTTACGTTTGACTCATTCTCCAAATAAACTCAAGTTGACTATGATACACACATCTTTGCTGTGTGTGGAAATAGCGGGGATTTTTGTATTGACCTACAGGTGCATTTGAGTGAGTATGAAGATCTGTCCCCTTCTTTGGACATGTGAGTGGTCACCTGCCATAAAAGCATCATGAACTTACTGATTTGCAGTGAAAATGCCACCACAGACACACAGACCCTCAAGCAAAGGCAAACCTACATGTCTCTATGTGGTGGGCAATCAGTCTCAATAACTAAACGTGTTATGAGGAGAAAAGAAAGCAGTCCACACACTCCGGGCTTCAAATCCAGAAGTGAGTATTTTAAAGCACAAAACAGAAACGGCACACATAACGTCCATCCTGTCTAATTAATTCACAGATCACAGGAAACCAACGCTGTGTGTAATACAATCAGTGGTGACCAAGATGTGGCATTCGGGCTTAGGGAGAGAGCTGCTAAGATGTGGCAGAGGCTGATGATAGAGAGGGATGCAGATACGGAAATAGAAAGTCCAGGCACTATCCAATCAACAGCGGCTTTTTCTGTTTGCTCTTTTTTTTTAAACCAGCAGGGATTAGGTGATTCCTTCTAGGATTAATTCTGGGCTTCCCAAGTCTCAATTATGATTTCTGTGTTCCATAAAAGACAAAAGAGAGAAATAGCAAAATAATTGATTGAGAAAGCATGGGACTCACTATGCCTGGATTTGAACCCTGACTCTGCTAGGTTTGTGCGATTTATTTGACCTTCCTAAGCTTCAATTTTCTCTTTTATGAATGATAACATCTGGGTAAAGTCTATGAATGACAAGGTCATACAGCAACTACATGAGTTTATGCATACAGAAAGTGGCAATAAATTATTAAGTTACCACATTTCCATCCAGTGACCAACCGTGAACTATACTATACATTACCTGTATATGCATTTAAGGGGATAAGTTTCAGCTGGAGAGATAGCTTAGTGGTTAAGAGTGTTTGCTGCTCTTACAGAGAAGCCCAGTGTTTTTCCAGAGCCCATGGCAGTCTGAGAGTGGATGCACTCACATGTAGATAGACACATGAATACACATAATTTAAACAAGTAGAACAGAATAGTTTAAACTTAAGAGTAGGCTTGGCGTTCTTGTGGGACTCCTAACAGTGGCAGTGGGGGTGTCTTTGACGCCTTCGCCTGTTCTGGGGACCCTTTTCCTCCTACTGGGTTGCCTCATCAAGCCTTGACATGAGGGGATGTGCCTAGTCTTATTGCATCTTGTTAGGCCATGTTCAGTTGATATCCCTGGGAGGCCTGCTCTTTTCAGAAGGGAAACAGAAGGGAAACAGAAGGAGTGGACCTGGGGGAGAGGGATGGTGTGTGTGTGTGTGTGTGTGTGTGTGTGTGTGTGTGTGTGTGTGTGTGTAGTGGGGGGATGGAAAGAGTGGAGGGAGGAAAGCTGTGGTAGGGATGTAATGTATGAGAGAATAAATAAAGAAACTAATTAATTAATTAAAAAACAAGACTGGACTGTCTCCTTCGGAGCAGACGGAGACTGGCTCAAGGATGTAGCTGGAGAATTTCTCTCCAGCTATCTCTAAGTCCCGCCAGTCCCGGAGCCCACTTATAAAATAAACACACAGACTCTTACATTATTTAAACTGCTTGGCCATTAGCTCAGGCCTATCATTGTCTAGCTCTTACTCTTATATTTAGCCCATTTCTATTCATCTTTATTTTGTCATGTGGCTCGTGGCTTACCGGTACATTACATCTTCCTTGTCCTGGCGGTGGCTCCAGGCAATCTCCTCCTCAGCCTTTTTGTTCCCTCAATTCTCCTCTCTGTTAGTCCTGCCTATACTTCCTGTCTGGCTACTGACCAATCAGTGTTTATTTATACAGAGCGATATCCACAGCACAAGGACACAGAAGACAGCTGTGTACCAGGTCAGTTGCAATCTTGCTGTGACACAATACTGACTCAGGCAGGGTCTCTCTGTGTAGCCCTGGCCACCTTGGAACTTGCTGTGTAGACCAGGCTGGCCTCGATCTCAGAGATCCGTCTGCCTCTACTTCCTGAGTGCTGAGATTACAGGCATGTGGCCACTACACCAAGATATCCCAATAGTCTTAGACTTAAAGTCTCACTTAAATCTGATTTTATGAAAAATTAAATCTCTTAATAAATTAAATAATTTCTTTCTCTGCAAAGCCAAATGCTTGCTTCTCCTGGAGATAAATGTGTAATTTGTTCCGATTTTTATCCAACAGTTTACTTATTGTCTATGTGGAAGTCTAAAGAGGCTGAGGAAATGTCATACCCTCAATAAGAAAGTAGTTTGGCTAGGTCATTGTATTAGTTAGGTTTCTATTGTTGTGATAAATACCATGGCCAAAGGCAACTGGGAAGGGAAGGGTTTATTTGGCCTACACCTCCACTGTCCTTCATGAAGCTAAGTCAGCGAAGGAACTCAGAGCAGAGAACTAGAGGCAGGAACTGAAGTGGAAACCACAGAGTGCTGCCCACTGACCTGCTCCTCTGACCTTGCTCAGCCTGTTTTCTCATACCATCCAGGACCAGCTGCCCAGGTCTGGCACCACTCATGGTGGGATGGGTCCTCCCAGATCAATCATGAATCAAGAAAATGCCCCCCACAGGCTGGAGAGATGGCCCAGTGGTTAAAAAAAAACAAAAAACCTACTACTCTTGCAGAGGACCTGGGTTCTGTTCCAAGCATCCACATGGTGGCTCAAAACCATTCTAAACTCTAGTTCCAGGGGAGAAAAGAAAGAAAAGGAAGGAAGGAAGGAAGGAAGGAAGGAAGGAAGGAAGGAAGGAAGGAAGGAAGGAAGGAAGGAAGAAAAATGACCCACAGGCCAATCTGATAGAAGGATTTCCCAATTGAAGTTTCCTCTTCCCAGATGACTCTAGCATGTGTCAAATTGACAAAAAAAACCTAACAAGCCCTGCCATCTCTGTGATGATTTGATGATCATTTCATCGCATCTCTCAGAGAATTCAAGCATCCATTTTAGACCCTGGACCAGTGAAGTTTTAGCAGCAGTTGAAGCTCTTCAAGTCAACCACCTTCATCAAAGCTTGAAAAGTAAGAGCCATACAGCAAAATAGACTAGCTATTGGGGTGCTCATCTTAGAGGCCACGGGCTGGGTTTATGCCTCAGTTGTTTAAGCAGTTGATTGCATGAGGGTAATTTCAACACATCTCCCAGTGCTATAGTGAGGGAACTGAGTGGAAAAAGCCTTCTGTCCTGATTGGCATATGTGGAGGATGGGCTGTGGTTATGTATTATTACTAGTTAAAACAAAGAGTGCTAACTTCAATGGCTGCTGATAGTCAACATTCATAGGATGTATATAAGCTTGACTTTGGAAATTGGATTCTTCATTGAGCACCTGAACTAGAACTTTGCAATTTCAGTTTGAATGCATTTTGGAATGCTAATGTGTAAGGGAATGGTTACTCCTATGGGCCTGGCTTGGCGCTTTCGTCAGGATTGTGGCCCACAACTTCCTCCTTTCCTCTCTGAGTCAGGACTGGCACTAAGTCACTGCATCCTCCCTGCTCTCCTCTGTCTATGCCACTCTGGGTGGGCCATCTGGTCCCTGTTGGGACCAGGAATTACGCCATCACTTTCCACCCTCATTGGAAACCATGGGTCTTCCCATCATGCTTTGCTTTAGGGTTTAAGTGTTGTGCTTTGAATGAGTGATGCCCCTTATAGGCTCATGGATTTGAGTACTTCGGTTCTCAGTTGGTAGCTATGTTTGGGGAGGTTATGGAACCTTGAGGAGGTGGAGCCTTGATGGAGGAAGTATGTCACTGGGGACCTTGCCTCAATTCCTGTTCTCTCTTTCTCTGTTTATTGTATATGGACGAAAATGTGGTCAACCTGCTTTCTGTCCCTTCAGCCATGCTTTCCCTGACTGTTGCCAGGCCCTCTCTGCCATGGCAGATTTTGTCCTGTGGGAAGCATAAGCCAAAAAATTAAATCCCTTTTTCTCTCACTTGCTTTTTTTCAGGATATTTTATCACAGCAAAAGAAAAGCAGCTTACACAAGTATTATCTTTGTTTTGGTCAATTTGTTTTGCCTTTTTTTGTTTTTCCCAAAAAAGAAAATATTTGTTCTCTGTCCTGTTTTCCTACTTCTTTGGTTACTCATGAGACTGACTCTTTTTCGTGTTTATTCATATTTTTATTTTCTATTTTTTTTTTTTAGAACCACTCATGGCCACGGTCCATTTCTCTACTAAGATCTTGCTGTTTTCCCTATAGGCCTGAATGATGACTTCTTATATATTTCCTGTTTAGACAAAAGAACTAATATCTACTTGAGTTGGCTTAAGCAAGGACAGAAATTACTCTAAGGACACAAGAATGTCTCTCAGGGGAACCAAATGGAAAGAATCAATGAAGCCTCATGAATGCACTAGAATTAGAGATCAGAGTGTGATGTTGAGGGTGGAAAGTTCTCTGCATCCATGTTTTTCACATAAGTATCACCTTGCTTAGGACCTGCAAATTGATTTTCCCTGCTTCACAGTAGGCAGTGGTCCCCACCCAAAAGCTCCATTGCAGTTAATAGAGCTTTGAATCCCAGACGCCAGGCTAGGTTCCAAATTAGGTGGTCAGTGAAATGAAGGTCATGCCCTGCTAAGATGGCCAGTCATTGAACTGTGTAGATAAGATGCTGAACCATTTAGACAGAAGTAGGACATTCCCCGAAAAGCAAGATGGCATGCAGAGCCCACAAGGTTGTTTTCTCAAGTTGCAAAGCTAAGAGCCTCACTATGTGAAAATAGTAATAATTTTAATGTTGTACCAGTGAAAGATTGTTGTCTAATGTCTAATAGGCTTAAGCAAATCAGTATAAATATTAAGATATTTTCTTCTAGCTCAATGTGTGAAAGGTACATTCAGGCCATGTAATTTCTAAGAGAGATTTGACATTGATGTTTTCACAAAAATTGTAGGCTTAACAACTACTGTTGATTACAACCTTTAGTCACTGGCAGACATTCCAACTCCACTAATTAAATGGCAGCACAATCTCACTAAATAGAATAAACTCATTAAATGAACCTTCATATAAGAGTAAGGCTACAAGCTGATAGCAGAGCAGCTGAGCTTAAACACAGCGAGGTCTTGTTGCTTCTGGGCAAAACTGTACAACATTTTAAACCCAAATATTTTGCAGCGATTACTAGTTTAATAAAAGTAAAAAGGCTCAAAACAAATCTACTCTCACAAAATACTTATCAACAGCCTAAAGCCTTCCCTTGGGCAGCAAGAGAGATATTAAGGTGTGGGCAGAGAGACATGTGTAGCAACCAACTAATCTTTTGCAAGGCATCTGAGTTTATATGTCTCTATAATTTCACTGTTTTCCAACTTTTTGATGGATATCACAGGTCTAATTTTAAAAACAAACAAACAAACGGGGTCTTATATAGTCCAGACTGTTCTTGAACTCCCCATACAAACAAGGATGTTCTTGAACTTCTGATCCTTCTGCCTCCACCTCTTGAGGACTGGGGTTCCATTCATATACTACCATAGACATTTGTACGATGTTGGAACCTCAGAGAACATGAGAAATGAAGGGGATCTTAAGGATTAAGGGCCCAATTCCAGATCCCACTACTCAAGCCAGCCTCTTGGTTTTCCAATATTCCACCCCTATCCTCTGAGTCTTCATTCTAATGCCCCTACATGCTTCTACCCAGCCTCATACACTGTTTTGGATCTCTGTGACTCATCCATGCAGTGTTTGAGCTATATCCCAAGACCATGGAATAGCCACGTATTTCTTCCTTGCTTCCTGTTCTGGTAAGTAGGTACTCTTTTACCATGCTCTGGCCCTGCTTCCCTTGGCCTAGACAGCTTGGCCATGCTCACACGCAGCTCCCATCTTCAGTGGAGCACAAGGGCTATCCTAGTACCCTGTGGTGATTATCAATGCCTTGCCTACCTGCTCCAAATTACTCCATTGGATTGCTTTGTCTAAATGGATCTGAGTCTTTAAATGCTTTTCCTTTGCAAAATAGCTCTGAAGTTTTGTTTTTAACAGGGGACACTGGAGAGACACTTGAGAAACGAATTCGTTTTGCATCCCGGTTCTGGCATATTTACTTAGCAGGCTGTTAAGGTGTGGACACTGATGGCTTCGCCAGCACCAGCCTCCTGCCATGCTGATGGTGTCCACAGCTTCTGCCTGAGTTCCTCTTGTGACACACACAGTTCCTGTAGCAGGAGAAGCAATGAAGAGCCAAAATAGGTACCATAGTCTCTTCAGGAAGAGCCAAAATAGGTACCATAGTCTCTTCAACTGAACTGAACCCTGCCCACCTGTTCTCCCTAGGATTGAGACAGGCCTCCTTGCTTAGATACTTTTTCAAGGGGGACACTTTCTCACATGATACGCTCTCAGACATTTGGATGTAAATATCTTGAACTGCGGATGTAGCTCAGTGGGGAAAGCACTTAGCCAGCATGCACAAAGCCCTGGGTATGATTTCTAACATTGTACAAATGTGGTACAGGAGTATATGAATGCGATCCCAGCACTTAAGAGGTGGAGGCAGAAGGATCAGAAGTTCAAGGACATCCTTGGGGAGTTCAAAGGCCAGCCTGGACTAGATGAGAACCTATCTAAGAAAAATAAAAATAAAATAAAAATGAAAACAATTAAAAAAAATCTCACTTTATTTGATTTCTTTTACAAAACTGTTGAAAAAATATCTAGCTCCTTAATTATCGCCTGTATGAATCTTCAACATCTTATTCACCATCTGTGATGGTTAGTGTTGTCAAGCTGATGGGCTCTAGAATCACCTGGGAGACAAGCCTCCAGGGACACCTGTGAGGGATTGTCTGCGAGAAATTATCTCGTGGGTAAATTGACGTGGAAAGACCCATCGTAACTATGGGTGGGGCCATTCCCAGCATGGGGATCCAGGACTGTCTAACACAGAGAAAATAACCTGAACACCAGCGTTCATCACTCTATGCTTTTTGACTGGGGTGCAATGTGAGCAGCCACCCCACACTCCTGCCACTGTAGCTTTCCCTCCAGAATGGACTGTCCCCTCAAATCCTGAGCCAAAGCAAATCCTTTCCCCTCTAAACTGCTTTGTCAGCACAGCCATGGGGAAAACAGCCAGGACATCACGCCCACCGGTGATGTGTCAATGTCCTTTGGTTAAGTACTGCCTCAGTAACAAGACGTGATGCCCTTGGTGAAACTGATAATCCTCCTGGGGTGTGATGGGACTGGACCTCTCTTCCCTTGGTGAGAGTCCTACAAGGTGGGGGTTCTAGAACACCACGTTCATGGCGGCCTGTAGGTGAACTGGAATTCCCTGAGCCTCCCTACAGAGCAACCCAGAGAGAACTGGCTCAGCCCACCCTCCCCCACATTGAGAGAGGCTGCCTTTTGTAGAACTGCTGAGTTTTCTACTGACCTCAGACCAATGGCCAATCCATGTTTATCCACCCATGTCAGCCTGCTGTAGTGGAGGATGAGAACAGGAAGCCTCCAGAGAAAGCGATCATTTCTATTGTGATGCCAGCTAGGGACAATTATGTCTAGAACAGAAGTAATATTATATACGTTCGGTAAAACATATATGTGTATATTACATATGTTAGCTCTTTAGGACAAGGCTTTCATTGAGGTCTTGTTAATATTTCAGTGATGATTCTGCAGTATCAATGTTTAGGGATATACAAATATCTACAGCAAACTCACCACCTTGTTAGGTAAAACAATTATGCTAAAGCATCATGAAAAGCAGCATGAATGAAAAATCCTTCTAACATTCCAAGATCACTCTTCTAACACTGACCATTATCAACAGCCAAGCCTGACAAATCAGAACCAAAAATCGTGTTTATAAGCCAAAACATATGATTAGGCCAACACAGTAAGGAAATACACAAAGTTGGGCTAGTGCCTCTCTGTCTGTCTATTCCCTAACTGCAGATTAGCCTTGGTGCTCTCTGTTTTATTCTAAGGCACAGCATCTTTATCCTAAGTAGCTGATTTCCTATTTGGGAAGCCACATTCACACCAAGCTAATGAAATCTCATTAAACTCATATACTAGAAACCTATGACATTTCTTTAGCACTGACTATTGCTCTTGTAGCTGCTGATCACAATTCTTCTAAAGGAACTCATTCCCTAAAACTGCACCCCAAGCATCTTTCCTTAGCTGTCTTCTCCTTAACATGTGTCCTCTTGTAAATGCCAAGTCTGGCCTCCAATGCTGACTGAACTATTAGAAGGCTTTTCTCTATCTCCTTTAGCTTAGAGTACACTGGGAAGACTTCGCCCCTTCCTATTAAGTTTCTGCCTGGAGGGCTGCTGATAATGAACCCAGCCAGGTGTCAAATGATCCTGTTTCAGACATATTAAAAATGCTGAATCTCCACAATTCACTTTTAAATTTTTCAGGAAGAAATCATGTTTCTCTGTAATTATTCCCTGGAGAGGAAGGAGCGCCTGGGGTGCCTTGGCAATTCAGTGACCACCCCTAAAACAAAGTTACCTTGTTTCGGTCAACAGAATTGTGGGAGATACAGCTAAATTTCCCTTGAACTCTTCTTCCTTCTTCCACGGCAGTCAGATTTAGATGTGACGTGGCTCCTGGTCAGGACTACAGCATTCAGCCCTTTGTACTGAATGCAGCCATGTGCCACTTTCAATGAAATATTCAACGGAATATGAGCTCAAGTGACATGTAACACCCCAAGGCCCGGCCCACATTACCTTGCAAACTAACGTCCTGTGCACATTTGACTTTGGAAGCTGCCCGCGGTTGCCAGAGCAATACATCAACACGGGCTCCCGAGTGTCTCCTGAAGGTGAGGAGCAAAGCTAGTGCTTGATCCATTTTTAAAGCTCAGAAGCATTTCACGAGAGATAAACCTTGGAATTAAGAACACAGAAGTTCCTCAAGGCTCAATGGCACCAGAGAAACCAAAACGATGCCACCAACACCACATATCTTGATTTTTGCTGTCATTGCTGCTGTTTTTTGTTGTTATTGTTTGGAGACGGGGGGGGGGGTGGTGAGTTGACTAAGAATGTACCTCATAGGCTCATATTTGGATGCTTACTCACCACAAATGGAACTCGTTGAGAAGGATTAGAAGGATTAGGAGGTGTGGCCTTGTTGGAGGAAGTGTGTCACTAGGGCCAGTCTGTGGGTCTTCTGTTTGACTGTCTCTCTGTCTGTCTGTCTTCCCACCGCCTCCAGACCAGAGAAGAACCTTCTAAGCTCATGTTGCAACACCAAGGAATGGCACTAGAAGTTGTTTCCCAACTGCCTAGAAGACTGAGCTGAACAGCATCCTTAAATACGGCAAAAATCTGGGCAAGGATGTTTACACCAATCACAGTGACCTTTGCCCAAATGAAGGACTGTGAGGGTATCAGTACAGGTCTCATGCTGCACAGAACCATCAGTAGGCAATGCTTCCCCCTCTGGCTTGAGTGAAAACCTTTGCTAGAGTTCCCCCAAGGTTTGTGATGGCAAGTTATTTGTAACCACAGTGGTTAGGAAGCACCTTTTGCAGTGGAGTTGTTTGGAGACAGAAACTGCAGTGGTCACAACATTCTTAAGTAGCCCTGATGTATTCAAAGAGGCCAGGCTGGTGTGAAGCGAACCTCGCCAATTGCTTGGCTGATAGTCCTTCACTCAGAGCAGCACAGGTACCAGGGATGGGTTTACCAGCCATCAGGTAAGGAGTCAAACTCCCTAGCCCTCGGTGTCCTGGTTACCAAAGAGGATCTGTAAACATTCAAAGTGGTGCTTACAAATCAAGTCCCATCACTAACAGTACCTTAACAGTTTCTAACGGTGCTTCACTCTTAACCAAACGCACTTGGGGGACGTTGTATTGTTTTATCTGTCTCCTCCATGACTCAATGGTCATGCTGGAGAGGAATCAATGGGAATTAACACCCGTGGCAGTATGCTGCCTTTCAATGCCACCCTTTTGCCCATCATAACCCTTTGCCCCAAAGAATTAGAATTTATCACATGACCAGTTATTTTCTTGACTACAGACAGCAGCTCACTCTACATTTTAATCACAATTGTCTCTCCTTTTTTTTTTTTTTTTTTAATTTCATACCTTTGGGACACTGGAGCCTAAATGCAGAAAATGGTTGAAATTTATCCTCACTTTCACACTCACCACCTTGATCCATAGTACCAGTTCCTGTTACTTTAGCTCCATGGGCAGTAGCCATGACATCATGATATGTCCTTTTTGTACTCAATTAGCTCATCCATACAGACTGAGTTGCTAGGTCCAAATTCATCTTCTAGTGTACTATCTTTATTGCTACCATGAAGATCTTGGTAGAGAGTCTATAGACCGAAGGTCAGTCAATGGTGTGCAGGGACTGAATTTCATCCGCTGTTTTTGGAAGTAGAGTTTATTAGAACACACCTTTGCCTGTTCATGTACACATTGTCTGCAATGCCTAAACTGTTGTTGTCTAGAATTTCATAGGGAAAGTTTAAGCTACCAATCTTTGGCTTAGATTAACATCATCTCTCATGCAGACAATGGAATCTATCTTCTTATACTTCATTCATGTATCACCAACTGCACGTACTTGTGCTAGTAAATAAGAGACTGTATATGCCCATATACATATCTACAGCCTATATGATAACTGCTTTTGAAGAGTTTTGAAGATAACTGCTTGCCTAAAGAAAGATATTGTGCATGGGAGGAGAAAGCCATGCAGAAAGGCCTAATGCAGGGGAGCAGACAGGCATCCAATGAGTAAGAACATAAATAGATAGAAGGATGATTTCCATCTATCTAGTCAGTAAAGACCAAATATCAAAGCTTAGTGAGAAAGAAAACAGGTATCCATTAGTGGTCATATGGCAAACTGTTACGCTGTATAAAATGTGTTACATCCATGTATTTATTAGTTGTTCTTTTCGTTCAGCTATTAATCATGGGTAGCCATGCTGGAGGCTTGTATAGTAATTCTGAGAGCCTCCAACAGCATCCATCCCCACAGCGTTTCAATCTCTACAATTCAGAGGTTTCTGGTTAGCCACTAGACATTGTGACATGCACCAGTCAGCTCAGCACCCAGGAGGCTGAGGCACGAAGAGATCAAGTTTCTGTCAGTCTGGGCTATGAGACTCTGGGAAAGAATAAAAGGCAAAGCAGAGACAATGGTGCCCAAGACACAGACACCAAAATACAGTGGGGCACAGCCAAAAAAAGGAGCTTGTTTTTCCAGTGGGTAGACGGTTGAGGGCCCTAAGATTTTCTGGGAACACAAGTTCCTTGGATCCGGTTGTCTCCTCAGCTTCTAGAGGGTCAGCTGACTTCCGAAGGTGGGAGTGGACAACCGCATATCTGAATTCTAGCCCACTGGAGGAGAGAAGGGAAGGAAGAAATCAGCTTCCTCCTTCCTTCCCTCCTTCCTTCCTTCCTCTCTATTATTTTTCCTTGTGGCAATCCTCCTGTCTCTGCCTTCCTGAGGGGCCACAGGAGTGATTCACCATGCCTAGCAAGGCAATCCACTCCCTAACTAAAGCGTGAATCAGCCATTATATATTATAATCTAATCCACCTTCCTTGGCATAGCTAGAACTTGGTCATAATCTCCTGAGTGCCAAAGAGGTGAAGATGTAGCTTTTGAGAATGACCCAATGTTATAGCCATAGCAACAAGATTGGTTACGTCTGAGGAAACAGGCTAGGAGGCCATAGGATAGAATGAATTTTTTGATTCAGTCAATCCCCAATCTATTTTTTAATGTGGCATTCCCAACTTGAAGTCTATTCTGGACCAGTATAGGTCAGCCATCCGACTTCTTCCCATTCCCAGCTTGTCCCCAGTGCACACACACAAACCCACCAGTGGTGTGGGTTGGTGCGGGACACCTCAGACTAGCAAGAAGAGAGGACATGTTTCCCTGGAACACATTGACATTCTAGGAAATGTGCTCTGCAGCATGCAACAGTTTATAACAGAATTCTTATATTCTAACAGAGGTTCTCAACCTTCCTAATGCTGTCACTGTAATACAGTTCTTCATGGTGTGGTGACCCCCCACGATAAAACTGTTTGAGCTGCTACTTCATATCTGCAATTTTGCTACTCTTGTGAATAGTAATGTAAATAGCTGATATTGTTGATGGTCTTCGGTGACCCCTATGAAGGGGTCAGTCAATCCCCCAAAGGGATCAAAACCCACGCGTTGAGAACCTTTGTATTATGAACTGCTACTCTATCCAGAGCTCCAGCGGAAGTGGAATCACAGATGGTACTTCATAGAGAAGTGTATGTGGCTCTCCACAGCAGCTCAGGGTGCTCTAAGCAACTGTTTGCAGACACCTCTCTGACCATCCTCCTTCTCCTGTTCAAACGTGCCTGCTAACCCTTCCCCCCTGCTCTCAGAGCTTGCTTAAATCTGACCTCATCTCTGCAACTTCTGGGTGTTTGATTTTGAGACAAGACCTTGCTGTGTAGCCCAATCTGAGTTGGAACTCACTATGTAGACCAGGCTAAACTCAAATTCCAGGTTCTCCTGCCTCAGCCTCCAGAACACTGGGACAGCAGAAGTATGGTAAGCTCCTCCTCCACAATTTCTCATGATGTTCCATCTCTGAACTCTTCTAGAATTCATTGTCTCTAATAATTAATACTGTCTCATGAAGGGTCAGAACCAGGGGGAATGGTGCCTACCACTCACAGAAAAGCCAATCTAACCAGGGGACAACTTCCAGCTAAGGCAATTTTAGGAATGAAGGTGGGACAGACAGGTCTTGGAGTTAGTCACAGTGACAGTGGCACAGCAGAGGCAGGGACAATAGCTAGAACACCCCTCCCCCCCAAACACACACACACACACACACACACACACACACACACACACACACACACCCGATATTTAGACCAATGGCTAGAGTCCTTGCACGGACCCTCCAGCTCTATAAGGAAGTAAGTCTCTGTTCAACATTCAATACCTGCACACTCTAGGCTGTGTAATTCTCCGGATAAATAGCACCTCTGTGCTGGGGTCAGTACTTGGCGTGGGAACACTCAGTAGTATTCAGAACTCAGCGTTGCCCCCTCAGGGCTTCCTGTAGTGGACGACAGAGGGAGGAGCGATGGATGGCAGTCTTATCCATGCCTCTCTTCACACCAAGGAGAAACGCCCACATTCACACCAGGAGTGGAAGGGCTGGTTCTCAAGGGTCTGTGCACACCCCACTACAAAAACCACATTCCTTTTTTTAGGTTTATTCTATTTTATATTTTGTCCAGGAGTTATATTTGTGAGAAAATATCTTTAAAATTTTAAGTAATTTCTTTTTTTTTTTTTTTTTTTTTTGGTTTTTCGAGAACAGGGTTTCTTTCTGTAGCTTTGTGCCTGTCCTGGATCTCACTCTGTAGCCCAGGCTGGCCTCGAACTCACAGAGATCCGCCTGGCTCTGCCTCCTGAGTGCTGGGATTAAAGGCGTGCGCCACCACCGCCTGGCAGTAATTTCTAAATTACCTAAATTTTAATGATTAAACTTGTAGTCCCGGACTGGTGGGAAGGCTTAGCAGCTAAGGGTACCTCCTACCCAGCCTGAGGACCTTAGTTCAATCCCAGGACCACATGATAGGAGGAGAGAACAATACTGAAAGATGTTCTCTGACCCCCACACCCTTCCCCAACACATAATACATAAATGTAATTTTTTTTAATTTATAGTCAGATGGAGCATGGTGATGCATGCCTTTAATAATATATATAATATTATATAGTCTAATACAGTCTCCAGCTCCAGGTTATCTGACACCTGGCCTCTGCGGACACTTGCAGTATCCATACCCAGACACATAAGTAAAAATGAAATAACTTCTTTAAAAATTCCTGATATGAATGCATATCTGGTACAGAACTAAATATGAGTTAAAACTATAGTTTGGCTATAATAGAAAAGTACATAAAGATTATTTTGGTTAACTTAAAAAATCAATTATATACGGCTCCTAGGACAAAATGATTAAGGAATTGTGTACAACAATCTGTGCTTTGTCATCCATTCTGCCATTCCTCTACCCAACAGTGATTTGTCCTATACCTACTGTGTGGAGTGGAGGTGGTCAGTGACGGAGAAGGAATCATTTGGACCACGATGAATCCTTAGAACCCAGCTGGGATAATCATAAGAACACAGCTAAGTGCAACGCATGGTCCCGTCCTGTGGCATGAGTGCTCTAGGTAAAGAAAGTGTCAGGGAGCCCGCCACAAAACTCAGGTGGGGGTGGAGATGGGTGGCCACTAGAAGCGGGGTCATGGGAGGGGTAAGTGGCAGTCTAAGGAAAACCAGAGCCACCCACAGGAAGGAGAAATACACAGGACAAGCCACGAGACATAATGAGCTCAGCCACGCTGGACATGATTTCATGGGGCATGGAGTAGGGGGCGGGGCTGGAGGCAGGAAGCTGGGACACACTCTGGATCACCTGCAGCTTTCATTTGAAAGTTTACCTGTTTAGGTGTCAAGAATAACAAAGCCGTAGAAAGATCTTTTTACAAGCTTCAGAGAAACTGCTTCCTCTTGAAGAATGGAAGTTGTTTTTAATTCTCTGAGCAGCAAGCAGAGCTGCAGAAGAGAGCTGGCAGACTGTAAAATGCCACAGATAGGCTCCAGCAGGGGTTCAGAGAGCCCACACTGGGCCGATCTGTTTACAAGGGTTTTCTACACCAATTTTCCTTCTTCCAGGTTTACGGTCACATTACTGTCAGCCTCTAGAAAGCGCAATTATTCATTATTATCCATTAACAGCCTTTAAACGCAGCCTTCAAATAGCTCATTTAGAAGCCAGGCACGATGGCACACACCTGTAATCCCAACACTCCGGAGCCTGAAGTGGGTGGATCTCTTGAGCTCGGGAGCTGGAAATCAACCAGAGGAACACACAAAAGGCTCCCTCTAAAAGGCTGGAAAACCGGCACCATCACTAGGGAAATTCATCTAACATTTTACAAATTTTACAGCCACCCTCCCCCAATGAAGAGACCCACGGTCAGAGAAACAATAAGATTTTGCCAAAAAGAATCACAGTCTGTTCATTCTTCTTGACAGGTTCAGTGAGGTTGGTATTTACTGTTTATACCCAAGAGGTTCAAAACACATGAGCTTATCTTT